>PGWS01023786.1:0-10395 GCA_002896235.1 Cicer reticulatum | reverse complement strand
ATACATCAAAATTAACGCGAGTGAATACATGTGCCAAAATAAATAAGGTAAAGCATATTCAATTTACCAATCAACCACAAATAATTTTTTTACGACTAAATCAATTTGTAAATTAATGAGAAAATTAAACAATTTATCAAATCACATTTAATGAAAAGATTAAGTTTAACAATTTGTGATTAATCAATTTACTTCTTACTGCTGCTTACCAAATTGTAAGTATCTAGCCCTTGAGTAAATGTGATTTACCAAATTTCTCATTTTAGCAATTAATCAATTTATAAAATCACAAATTTCTACTTACATTTTAGCAATTTGTAAATTAATCAATTTACCAAATCATAAATTAATTTAGCCGCAAAAAAAAAAAAAAAACAAAAAAGTCATTCGTGTGAAATGATTGATAAATTGGAATCTACATTACCTTTGTTTGTTTTTGACAGACTTATAACCTCATAATTATATGTTATTATTATATTATTATTATTATTATTATTATTATTATTTTTTATTTATTAGATCTAGAGAAAAAATAGGAGGAAGTTGTAAACAAAATAATAGGAGAGAGTTGTTAAAGTAATATAACACGTTATTTGTTTAAGCACATGTAGTCAACTGTATTTATTTTCTTCATATAATATATTTCATTAATAGTATTTTTTTTAAAATATTATAATTATTTTTAATTTATTAAACTAATTAGTAAAATGAGAAAAAACATTTCAGGACAATACACGGTCACCTCCTAGAAATGCAATCTTCTATTAAATGTGCATTAATTCATTTTAAACGCCTTTAATGTATTTTTAAACACTTTTTTGTGTAATCAAGAGAGGACACAAAAAGACTATTGTCCTTTTTGTATCCCATGCATTCATCTCTTTTAAACTAAAATTATAATTTTATTATAATTGTCTACAAAAATAATTTTATGAAAAATTTGGTTTCGTAACTATTAGATAAAAAATTAAAAGGGTGATGTGACAATCTCTAATTTATTTATTTTAAATTAAATTAGTGTTGTGGACACCCTTCAATATTGGTGAACCTATTAGTTAATCCAAATTTAACTCATACATGATAAACTATTACATGATTAATTGCTTTTGTAACAACTTAAATAAATTAAAGAAATAGTAATTATTGGTAGTATAATGTTTGGACAATTAGTGCACTTCAATTTTAGACAGAAATCAATGGTAAATAGTGCATACGTAAATAGCTATATGTTCATACATTTCCATTGGGCATCTTGTTGTCACACCATTTGTATTCGACACTCTCAAAATAATTTCTGAGTCGGTAATTTCCATATCTATCGGGTGTTGAATTCATTACTGCCCCTGAGCTATTTTCTCGTGGCAAAATTTAGAGGTGTTAAGAAAGAAAGCGCCTAGGTAAGGCTTTTCTCCCCATGCATTTTAGGCTGATATTATAATTTAAAGTTTGTAAGAATTGATATAAAAACTTGTTGTCTTTAAAAAAAAATTATGATTTTAATTGCCTTAAAAGAATTTAACTATAATTTTTATTTTTATGAGTAATAGTTTGCTTTTGCTAAACTTAATTATAAATTTCGGATTTTTATTTATTATAACGCATGAGTAATATGTTGATTAATATTTTGATGTAAAGTTATACAATATACCCCTATTTTCTGCCTACAGATGAACTACCTATGTTGGCCTTACAATTTTACTCTTGCTTGTAATCTGCAATCGCATCTCTCATTCTGTAATTAGAAAAAATATAAAAGCAAAAGTCTGACACCTAAATCACTCAACACTTTCTCTCTCAAATTCTTACCACCAATTCCTTGTCTTCTTTTGAACAATGCTCAACCTCAATCTCACACAAAAACGGCCACTGAATCCATTGTTGGCATCAATTTTAACGATCGTGGCTTGTTATAATCAAAAACAGCTGCTTTTATTTGTTGATAAAAAATGACAAACATAAGTGATACGTTTCTCAATTAAAAAAATTGAATTATAATCATTTAAATGATTAGATTATCTACGTTAATTGCATATGTTTTTTCCTATTTAGCACTAAGCTAAATAGACTCCACAAATCTCACTATGGGAGGAACAATATTGGGTGTCTATAAAGATTGTTGACTATGGAAGCACGATCGATCTCTTCGATTTTTATGTGTCTTAAATAGTAAATCGTATAAAATAAATCAATGAATTTGTTAAAAATAATGATATAAAATTATTAGTACATTTATATAATAACTTTTTTTAGGTGTTGGGGCTTAAAAATATTGTATATTGTTAATAATTCATTAAAAAGTTATACAATTATAAAAATAACTAATATGTACATGCGTAATTCATTTAAGCATCCAAATGAATTGTGAATGGTTTTATTGAGCGGATGATGATCACCATGATACTAACATTCATAGGATAAATAGCCATAATTCAGTAATACTGATTTTTATATTGATATATAGAGCTATTGTAAAAGTCCATTGTACAAAACAAATTTGTTTTCAGATTTATTATTTATGGAAAATGGTCAATAAGATTAAGTTAACTTCTATAGCAAGAAGTTAGTTTGGTAGTAGTATATGTGAGTGTTATAAACTTCGAAGTTTCAAATTTTATTTTATTCATCAAATTAAAAAAGTTTAACTGATAACAAAATCTAAAATTATATTAATTGTAAGTTTAGTACACATGATACTACTAAGCAGCACAAGCATTCTTTACTTGTTTGTGTCATATTGAGGATTGTTAATGATCAAAATAAATCGTAAGTTTGTTGATCATGATAGCATATAGTGGGATATGTGATTGTGTCTTTATGTATACACATGTAATATTTTTTTTTTCCAATAGTTCAATCAGATTATAATGACATAACAGAGAGTAGTTGACAGAAAAAGTAAATGTATTTTTACCGGTTACTTTGCAAAGACATTGTTTTTCGGAAACTGTTTTCTTGGATATTTGTTCCTTGGAAATATTTACCTTCATTTTTATGAATAGATTAGATTACTACTTGCAAAAATTCCTCTAAAATGTGTTTTTGTCAAAAAAAAAATTATTATATTTCCTAAGACAAAAGTTTCTTACAAAATAACGTGCTTTATTGTAGTGTTTTTTTATTAACGAAAAAGATATCAATAGTCATTCTATTTGTCTCCAAGTTAATTTGAACTTAATAATTTAAAGTTACAAGAATAAAAAATATAGCAGGTAACCCAATTCTTCATCCCATTTAACGATATCTATTATATATATTTAAAACAGACTCTGCTGCCATCTCATACTATTTCCTCCACATATACAGCATTTTCTATTTAAAACAAGCATTTTCTAATACAGCCAAAACGCTGACGTGTACGTCTTCATAAGAATTTTCCATTCACTATCTTATATATATCTTCTATCAATAAAATAGTAGAATAATATTCTGATATTTTCCTTGTTTGATACCGTTTTAATATTTAAGTTTTTATTGATATAATTTATTTCTTAAATAGACCTTCAAAATGTTGATTTTTAGAGAAGTATTAAATGATTTATTTGTCTAAAACTTACCGTGTGTGCAATTGTTTTACATCGTAGATCGTAAGTTTGTCTTTACAATACCGATACAGTATTAATTATTTACTTATTTTCATTAAGATAAATTTATTTATTGTATTTCAATTCATCAAAATTCTCCACTAACCTAAATAGTGTGGCTCATGTGGTTAATGAGTTTCAGTTAACCATAAATCATAATGAAGAATATCCCCGAATTCAAACAATTATTAAAAATAAAACAAGGAATTATAAAGTGAAATTAAAAGAATTCAAATGAACAACATGTATAGGATTTTTTTGCCGTAGAACTACTGTATTGTTGATAAAATCAAGACCATTACATTACCAGATTTAGACAAATAAATCAAGTTCATAACGTCTTTTTATTTATTTTGATTACATTGAACAATAAACTCCTTAATAATAACAACAACACCAATTTGATATTGGGTTGGAAGGTGCATCAACACAATTCCCACATTTTTATATCCATGACCACGGCAGTCCTGATCACAAAGTGAATAACAAGGCTCTTGCATATTCCTCCAGGAAACAGTCAAATCATCACTTCCATTCACCAAACTGGTATCAAGTCCTTAAACAAACAAAATAAAATATTTATCATATGACTTTCCTTTCTTTACTTTTAAAAATTTTCTATTCAATTTATTTGGACTAATGCACTAAAACATCTAATATGTATCATCTAAAATACTTATTATTATGATTTCAAATCTTGCATTATTTTTTTAAGGACTTATTCGGGGTAGTTGTGAATTTTTTGTTTTTAATTTTAAAAGTTAATTTCAAAATCAAAACATATTCATTTAAAATGGATTTGCATTACTAAAAAAGAAAAAATTTAAATTGTTTTTTTTTATTAAAATTAATATGTGATCAATAAGTAGATGTTAACAACAATGCTATAACCACTTACTGTCATCATCACCACCTCTGATCACCACCGCCACCCATCCCTCCCAAAACACCTTATGGTGGCCTAAAAATAAAACTTTCTAAAGAATTGTTTACTAATACTGATTTAATATGTAGATTACATGAACACTAATACAACAAACAATATTCAAATTTGAATCAAATGCCTAAGAAAAAAATGCATATTAAGTTAGTAAATTGTATATCAAAAATTATTTCAAAATCATAAAAATTAATTAGCTTTCACAATACCTGACCTCAAAATCAAAGCAATGAATAAAACACCGAAAAGATAAGATTGATTGATATGAAAAGACATTTTGTAGAATTTGATCTTGTACTTCGTTTCTATAGGCCAATATAATTACATTATATAGACATAGAAAATATGCTATTCATAAGAATGTAACGATAGTATGGAAATCCAAACAAGTAAGAAATTGAAAATGGTAGCTCATTAAATTGGTTCATTTAATTGAATTTCATAACGTTAATAATATCAATTTAAGATACCCATTCAAAGTAAAAGAAAAAATTATTGAAGTAAAAATAAATCTACAATCAAATAAATTAATATATTTCAAGTTTATATGTGATCATGGATTCTTCAAATAGTAATTAGAGAGTTTATTACAAATTAAAAAACAACAAAAAAAACGGATATTTCAAGTTGATATCCTAACTAGCTAATTGAGTTTATGGAAATTCTTTCAAACTATTCAACTTATGTCATATATAACGAGATATTTTTCATCAATTTCATTTGTTTCTAATTGTTTTTTATTTTTTTATCTAAACTCAATTGTATTTTAATGTTTTATTTTTTATCGATAAATATTATAGTAATTTAAACTGTTTCCATATCTCAACTTAATTTGTCAAAAACTAATCATCTGAAAATGATAACAATTATTTTAACAATTAATCAAATGATTTGTTCTCATTAACAAGATCAAATGCACTCACAATAGTAGAAATCAAATATAGATAATATTAATTAGTAATAACATTCCTTTATATAATGTGTGTATGTGTCAATTTTCTTGTAGTGTGTAATATATTATGTATTTATATTAGATAGAGTATTATATATTATAACATATATATGCACAACACTATATACTACTATAGTTTTAGAGGGGAAGGCTAATATATGCCCCCACTGAATCCATAATCCTCGAGTTTCTATAATTCTTTATATGCAGATGACTTTTTTATCTTCTTATGTGTGGATTTTTTATTAGAATAGTTTTTTTAAAGTAATTAAAATGATCCACTTAAAAGAAATATTAAAATGTTTTATTTTTTTTGACTTCTTCATAAGTTGCAATTTGCTGAAATTTTTTATTTTTAATATTTAATAGAAGGTCGCATCTTCAGGATGCGATCATGTACTGGTATGAATTTTTTTTCTCTATTTTACTAATTAACAATTTGTTTATTTAATAAATTAAAAAATAATTATAATATTTTTAAAAAATAAAATGCTATTAATAAAATACATTAAATTGAAGAAAAATAAATACATTGAGTAGATGTATCTAAACAAATGTGTTATATTTATTTTAACAACTCTCTCTATTTTGTACATAAATTTAAATTATTTTAACAACTCCTATTTCGCAGATAAATTAGCAACTAATTATATTTATTCATAATTTTCTTTCTATTTTTAGGAATCTAATAAATAATAATAATATTAATTATAGTTATAATTAAATATATATATATATATATATATATATTAATAACATGAAACAAAATATATTATTAAATGAAAAAAAATACATCAAATTAACGGCGAGTGAATACATGTGCCAAATAAATAAGGTAAAGCATATTCAACTTACCAATCAACCACAAATAATTTTTTTACGACTAAATCAATTTGTAAATTAATGAGAAAATTAAACAATTTATCAAATCACATTATGAAAAAATTAAGTTTAACAATTGTGATTAATCAATTTACTTTTACTGCTTGCTTACCAAATTGGTAAGTATCTAGCCCTTGAAATAAATGTGATTTACAAAATTTCTCATTTTAGCAAATGTGTATTATATTATTTAACAACTCTCTCCTATTTTGTAGATAAATTTAAAATTATTTTAACAAACTTCCTATTTCGCAGATAAATTAGCAACTTAATTATATTTTATTCATAATTTTCTTCTATTTTTTCGGATCTAATAAATAATAATAATATATAATTATAGTTATAATTAAAATATATATATATATTAATAACATGAAACAAAATATATTAAATTGAAAAAAAAATACATCAAAATTAACGCGAGTGAATACATGTGCCAAAATAAATAAGGTAAAGCATATTCAATTTACCAGTCAACCACAAATAATTTTTTTACGACTAATCAATTTGTAAATTAATGAGAAAATTAAACAATTTATCAAATCACATTTAATGAAAAGATTAAGTTTAACAATTTGTGATTAATCATTTACTTCTTACTGCTGCTTACCAAATTGTAAGTATCTAGCCCTTGAATAAAATGTGATTTACCAAATTTTCTCATTTTAGCAATTAACAATTTATAAAATCACAAATTTCTACTTACATTTTAGCAATTTGTAAATTAATCAATTTACCAAATCATAAATTAATTTAGCCGCAAAAAAAAAAAAAAACAAAAAAGTGATTCGTGAATGATTGATAAATTGAATCTACATTACCTTGTTTGTTTTGACAGATATATTCAACCTCATAATTATTATTGTTGTTATTATTATTGTTGTTATTATTATTATTATATTATTATTATTATTATTATTATTTATTAGATCTTAGAGAAAAAATAGGAGGAAGTTGTAAACAAAATAATAGGAGAGAGTTGTTAAGTAATATAACACGTTATTTGTTTAAGCACATGTAGTCAACTGTATTTATTTTCTTCATATAATATATTTCATTAATAGTATTTTTTTTAAAATATTATAATTATTTTTAATTTATTAAACTAATTAGTAAAATGAGAAAAAAACATTTCAGGACAATACACGGTCACCTCCTAGAAATGCAATCTTCTATTAAATGTGCATTAATTCATTTTATTAATTTATTTTAAACGCCTTTAATGTATTTTTAAACACTTTTTTGTGCAAACAAGAGAGGACACAAAAAGACTATTGTCCTTTTTGTATCTCATGCATTCATCTTTTTTAAACTAAAATTATAATTTTATTATAATTGTCTACAAAAATAATTTTATGAAATTTTGGTTTCGTAACTATTAGATAAAAAAATTAAAAGGGTGATGTGACAATCTCAAATTTATTTATTTAATTAAAATTAGTGTGTGACACCCTTCAATATATGGTGAACTCTATTAGTTTAATCCAAATTAACTCATACATATAAATATACATGATTTCAATTGGCTTTGTAACAACTTAAATAAAATTAAAGAAATAGTAATTATTGGTAGTATAATGTTGGAATTAAGTGCACTTCAATTTTAGACAAGAAATCAATGGTAATAGTGCATCGTAAATAGCTTATATGTTCATACATTTCCATTAGACATCTTGTTGTCACACCTATTTGTCATTCGTACACTCTCAAAATAATTTTCTGAGTCGTAAATTTCCATATCTATCGGTGTTGAATTCATTACTGCCCCTGAGCTATTTCTCGTGCAAATTTAGAGGTGTTTAAGAAAGAAAGCGCCTAAGGTAAGGGCTTTCCCCATGCAATGTTAGGCTAGATATTAAATTAATAGTTTGTAAGATATTGATATAAAACTTGTTGTCTTAAAAGAAAAATATTGATTTTTAATTGCCTTAAAGAATTTAACTATAATATTTTATTTTTATGAGTTAATATGTTTGCTTTGATAAACTTAATTATAAATTTCGATTTTTATTATTATAACATGAGTAATATGTTTGATGTCATATATTTGATGTAAAGTTATACAATTATACCCCTATTTCCGCCTCAGATTGACTACCTATGTTGGGCCTTACAATTTTACTCTTGTATTTGTATATCTGCAATCTGCATCTCTCATTCTGTAATTAAAAAAATATAAAAGCAAAAGTCTGACACCTAAATCGCTCAACACTTTCTCTCTCAAATTCATTACCACCAATTCCTTGTCGTTTTGAACAATCTCAACCTCAATCTCACACAAAATCGGCCACTGAATCCATTGTTGGCATCAATTTTAACGATCGTGGCTCTGTTAATCAAAAACAGCTGCCTTTATTTCGTTGATAAAAAAAATGACAAACAATAAGTGATACGTTTCTCAATAAAAATTTGAATTTAATCTATTTAAATGATTTAGATTATCTACGTTAATTGCAATGTTTTTTCCTATTTAGCACTAAGCTAAATAGACTCCACAAATCTCACTATGGAGGAACAATATTGGGTGTCTATAAAGATTGTTGACTTATGGGAGCACGATCGATCTCTTCGATTTTTATGAGTCTTAAATAGTAAATCGTATAAAATAAATAATGAATTTTGTTAAAAATAATGATATAAAAATTATTAGTACATTTATATAATAACTTTTTTTAGGTGTTGGGTTAAAAATATTGTATATTGTTAATAATTGTCATTAAAAAGTTATAGCAATTATAAAATAACTAATATGTACATGTGTAATTCATTTAAGCATCCAAATGAATTGTGAATGGTTTTATTGAGCTGGATGATCACCATGATACTAACATTCATAGGATAAATAACCATAATTCAGTAATACTGATTTTATATTGATATATAGAGCTATTGTAAAAGTCCATTGTACAAAACAAATTGTTTTCAGATTTATTATTTATGGAAAATGGTCAATAAGATTAAGTTAACTTCTATAGCAAGAAGTTATTAGTTGGTAGTAGTATATGTGAGTGATATAAACTTCGAAGTTTCAAATTTTATCTTTATTCATCAAATTAAAAAAGTTAACTTGATAACAAAATCTAAAATTATATTAATTGTAAGTTTAGTACACATGATACTACTAAGCAGCACAAGCATTCTTTACTTGTTTGTGTCATATTGAGGATTGTTAATGATCAAAATAAATCGTTAAGTTTGTTGATCATGATAGCATATAGTGGGATATGTGATTGTGTCTTTATGTATACACATGTAATATTTTTTTTCCAATAGTTCAATCAGATTATAATGACATAAAAGAGAGTAGTTGACAGAAAAAGTAAATGTATTTTTACCGGTACTTTGCAAAGACATTGTTTTTCGGAAACTGTTTTCTTGGATATTTGTTCCTTGGAAAATATTTACCTTCATTTTTATGAATAGATTAGATTACTTGAAAAATTCCTCTAAAATGTGTTTTTGTCAAAAAAAAAATTATTATATTTCCTAAGACAAAAGTTTCTTACAAAAATAACGTGCTTTATTGTAGTGTTTTTTATTAACGAAAAAGATATATCAATAGTCCATTCTACTATTGTCTCCAAGTTAATTTGAACTTGATAATTTAAAGTTACAAGAATAAAAAATATACCAGGTAACCCAATTCTCAATCCCACTTAACGATATCTATTATATATATTTAAAACAGACTCTGCTGCCATCTCATACTATTTCCTCCACATATAAAGCATTTTCTATTTAAAACAAGCATTTTCTAATACAGCCAAATACGCTGACGTGTACGTCTTCATAAAGAATTTTCCATTCACTATCTTATATTATATCTTCTATCATAAAAATAGTAGAATAATATTCTGATATTTTCCTTGTTTGATACCGTTTTAATATTTAATGTTTTTATTGATATAATTTATTTCCTTAATAGACCTTCAAAATGTTGATTTTTAGAGAAGTATTAAATGATTTATTTGTCTAAAACTTACCGTGTGTGCAATTGTTTTACATCGTCGATCGTAAGTTTGTCTTTACAATACCGATAC
>PGWS01023772.1:0-10625 GCA_002896235.1 Cicer reticulatum | reverse complement strand
TATAAGATTTCTTGATAAAAAACCTTCTACTAGTTTTTCAAATATTAAAGTGTTGACATTTATGATATTGATGGATGATATTTTCGAAATTTTAAATGGTTTGAGTATGTTTGTCTTTGATTGTATTTTTTAAGAAAATGTTTTGTCATAAGTTGTTAAAGACAAAGATTTGAGTTGAACTTCAATATGTTTTGAAAAAATAATTTTAAGATTTTCAAAGTGTAGCCTAAGTGTTTTAAAATTCGCTTCCGCCGAAATACTTAAAGCAAGGTCTTCTTGAAGTTAGGGAACCTAAGAGAAGTCAACCTAAATTGATTTGTCAACCTAGTGTTCATTTGGGTTGGTTTAGAAACTGTATGATTAAGTTAATTAATTGATTTAGGTAGCAAGGAAAGTTGAAGATGTTGTTGTAATCGCCAATAGGGTTATGCTGGATAACGTAAGTTGCTTGGGTAATAAACACAGCTGTCGGGTAAAAGGCAATTTTAACGTATTATATATGCATTGAACGCAGAGTGTGTATGTTACATGTTCTTTGTGCTGTAGTGAATAAAGGTACACACGATTTGTTTGATGTATTAATTGTCCTTATGTATTCTAACTGATAACATATGTGTTAAGAATTTTAATTGATGAGAATATGTCTTGAGTATGCTATGTGAAAGATTAAAGATTATTAGTGTTTAATGAGTATTAAAAGGAGAGTCTTTATAACTGCATTTACATAATGATGATTTGAAAGAGTCAGAGCAGCTCATGCATTCATAGTTAGTGCTGATCCGTGATGAGAGACAGTGTTAGTGGTGACCGTGATGGACCACAATATTAGTGGTGATAGTGATGGGCCACAGTATTAGTAGGAACCATGATGGGCCATGGGGTGGTTCCTTGATATAATTGGTCCACCTTATCCTTACAAGGATTTTGGAGTCGTGAAGGCCTGTGATATACAACACTATAGTAAATCGTGCTGATATATGATAGGTGGCACCTCGGTAATTAGTAAAGGTTTGTGAGAGATGGTACAATTATAATTTACTCCCCTCGAGGATGGTGAGGAAATTTCGGAATCATGTCCATAAGCATAAAAGCATTGCATTAGGGTGTTTTGTCACACGAGTCATGTCTGTTATATGATAATATTAATATGCATGCTTGTTTATCAATTAATGCCATGTCATGTTATCCTTTTGGTGCTTTGTATGTATATATGTTGTTTTTAGATCGTGACCCTCTACAATTATGTGGACCGACTGTACGTCCCAGGTTCTAGAGGTCTTGAGCTTGCGAGAATTGCAACGATGTCGAAGACGTGAAGACGATGATTTTTATTGGCAGTCGGAGCAGTGGGCTGATGCATCGTGGACCCCATATCCAATCATCCTCAATTAGAGTCAAGACTGCTTAGGGGTTAATTAAAGGTTTTATTTATTCTTATCTTCCTTATTGCAATGTTGTTGTTGCAATGGAATTTATATATCTGAAATAATGTGCTTTCTTTTTTGGGTCAATGTGAATTGTTCGGTTGTAAGTAAATTATTTGTGCGAAACCATTTTATTAAATGCACACAAAATTTTCTAATCGTCACTTTTAGAAAAATTATTTTACAATTAAATATTTACTTTGATTTAAATTAATACGATTATGAATATTTTAGCCTAAACAGTTTAGTGGGTTTTTTATTTTTTTATTTAACGCTCACTGTTAAAATTGGGGTGTTACATGTGTTAATTAGAGTCTCGGTTTAGAGTTCTTGGGGATGTGTTGTTAGGTGTCCTAGGTTGATCAAGAGTCGGGTTTAGTGGAGCAGTAACTCGAGTCAATATGTTGGCTGTGTTTTGTTGCTGGGTCAAGCACAATATTGCTTAAGTGGTTTATTGTTCTCTTATTTGGGAAATAGTGGTGGTGTCTTAGTAGCGCGTATAGTAAGAATATTGTTAAAACATAGAACATTAGTCGACTTTATTCGATGAGTTCTCTGAATTCCTTCGATGCATTGGTCGGAAGGGTATATGGTTGAAGCTAATCAATGATGCATGAGATTATGTATGGTCCCAAAGATATCAGAGGCTATGTTGTGGTTGTTACTCGCGAGGATGAGTATGAGATGATAAACTTTAGAACTGAGAGGATTTCGAGTAAGGATCAAATTGAGATCTTTTTCAGAAAGTATTAGATATTCGCCTGGTAGATTAGGATGCAATTGATAATTGGATATGGTCAAAGAGATCGAACACGATTGGATTGTGGAGAACGGGGTGCTATTCGGAATAGCATTTGGTGCTTAGTGTCAACAAATAGGCTTGTATGAAGTTAAGGGGCACTGCACATTAGGGGTGGAATATATCTTGAATAGATACACTTTGTGGATAGTGGATCCTTAAGGATAAGGTCGAGCTTTCGAACTAAACTAAGTTCGCGACTTAGATGTGTAAGTATGATCTTGTGAGGAATCTCTGTGACGATTTAGGGAGATAGTAGTATGGATAGTGAATTAGATGAAACAATAGATGTAAATGTGATTTGAGTGATGTTCGGAAAAAATAAGGAGTTAAGTTTTACAGTATTGAACATATTTTATTATTAATGGAATTGGAAGTATAGAGTACGCTAATAGCTAGACGATTGTAGCAATGTAAGTTTTGAGTGTTCTATTAAGGATGGTAAACATTTGGAGAAGTAAATAACTTATATGATATTTTTTGATAGTTAGAGGATAATCAAGATTTGATTGGGACCCAAAAAATGGTTTATCTTAAATCGACGATTTAAACATCTTACAATGTTGGATGGAGGACCAAGCGACACCTTAAACTTGTTAGCAGCAACACAATAGAGATATAGCTTATGAAAATTAAATTCATGAAAGGAACTTATCTCATATAATTCAGACTTGTTATATAGGGTATGCCAATGTCACAAAGGCACTACTCGAGTGCTGTCCATAGGGTGCTATTGTGTTCGTTTCATCAACAGAGTAAAGTTTGTTTAGCAGGGAGAATTCGAGCATGAAAGGGAAAAGTTGGTGGAATTAGTGAAGGCTGATTATTGAATCACTAATGAAGATTATCAAGGTTCGAGGATAGAAATTTTAAGGTTTGTAAAATGGAATAAGTGATGGAGTGAATACATGTGTTTACCTGTCATAATGAAAAGATCATCATACGCTGCAAATAAAGGACGCAACAAAATGAGAAGTATCAGAGATGAATATTGGCAGTAGATGTAGGAAAATTATTTTCGAGTTTGTGCCCAATTTGCGAAGTATGTAAGAAATTGACTAGTGAAGCGTGAATTTGGGGTGTTGAGATGAGACAAATGTAGGCTTTAATCAGTGAATGAAATTCAAGTTGGATTTTGTTGGAGACGTGACTCTTGAAACGAAGCACTAAACCTGAAGGAAGTTTGTGTGTCGTAGGTGGTATATTTATGGCATGTTATCAAAAATATTTGTGGAAACTTTGATCACCAACCAGATGTTGGGATGTAATTATTAAAGTTATAATTAGACCAATATTTTAGTAAGAAAATTGTGGTTTGATGTAGTTGTGCGACTGAAGAAGTCGATGATTTGTAGGCGATTGAGAAATTAGGGAGTTCTCGGAGGTAATGATTGTTTGGTGCTCCGTGTGTCGGTGTCATACTCAGTGTTTCAGCTTGGTACCAAGTGGATGTATATGAGGCTATGAGACATAGTTTTGGGCGATTGTACTTCGTCGACAGGATCAAAGTAATAGGGAAATACGGGAAACTCAATGGACCTTGAGAAGATTGTTTGACCGCTTGTGCATTAGGATAACCTAAAGTGTAACGCAAGGAGCGCTATTACAGTGCGGTTAAGATAGTCCAAGCCACCATCATGGTTGTTTCCTATTTATTGACAAATTGAGGGACTAATCATCCTTAATCTCTTGTTGATAGTAAACAAAGTTATGTTGAATGGAACAGACGAGTCTTACCGGCTATGGTAGTGTGTAGAGTTATTAAGTATCTATGTTGAGTTGAGTGCAAACCTGGTGCGATTATTACTCTTACTTTAAGTTTCGAGGATGAAACTAATTTTAAAGGGGTAGTAATGTAAGACTCATAGTTTTGAATTCTAATTTATGTATTTTGGTGTATTTTGGTATTGAACTCTAAGGCTTTTTAGTCAAGTTATTGATATTTTGTGAGTTTAATGCCCAAAAATATCTTTTGATGCTCCGATTAAAAATATTTTGTGTGGATAATTATATTGGATGAAACTATAGACGCGTAAGTATGAATTTTCAGTGATGTCTGGATAAACATAGGGAGTTAAGCCTTGATGTATTGAACCACATGTTACTATAAGTGGAATTGGAAGTACATAGTACCACAATACTTAGAGATTGTTGCAATGTAAGCTTGGAGTGTCTATTAAAGGATGGTAAACATTAGGAGAGTGTGAATATTTTGATAAGTTAAAGGGATTAATCAAGATTTAATTTGGGATCATAAGATGGTTGATCTTTAAGTCGGCGATTTAAAATCCACAAGGTTGGATGGAGGACCAAATGACACTTTAAACTTGTATAGTCGAGGGAGTTGAGGTAGGCAAGTGATAAATAATTCATGCTATGGATGGAAGTGTTTGAAGATTTACTAATAATGTTGTGTTATGATTAGAAGAGTTTTCATTTGTGAGATTAGTAAGACGATTAGAGTCAATGATGAATAAGACCTTGTATTGTATCTTAAGATGAAATGGATGAAATTAGACGGTGTGATGCGTAATCCAAGATTCCGAGGATCAGATTTTAGAATTTTATTCAATGATATATAGTGAAAAAGAATAAATGCAATAAATGATTTATGGCTTAGTTTTTGGTCTTGGGAAGTCAAGCGTTAAGATTTGAAATGAGTGTTTCAGTGACTAGATGGACGGTGAAAGGTATGTGGATCTTGGAGATATTTTACTACAAAGTTATGAGGATGAGGTTTAAAGATAATTATTCCTTAAGAGATTCTTATTGGGAAGGTTTGAGGAATAGTTTTTTAGAACGTTCGATTGTTGGGAATCTTTCAGTTTGGACCTCAGTGAAGGTTCAGAACGAATAAGAATCCAGCGAGTGAACCAAATTTTGGAAAACGTACCATGAAAACTTGTTGGAGTTGCACATGGATATGTAGCTTATGTCAATTAAGGATTCATGAAAGGAATTATCTCACCCGTAATTCAGAAATTGTTATTAGAAAGGTATGCCAATTATTCAAAGGCACTACTTGAATGCATGTCATGGGGGTACGTTATTGTGTTCGTCAATCAAAATAGTTAAACGTTTGTTTGGTAGGGATGAATTGAGCATGGAATGGAAAAGTTTAGTGGGAACTTGTAAGACTTGATTTATTGAAATTGCTATAATGAAGAAAGACGATGTATGATAGCAAATGAGCTAAGCAAATAAAAGACTATGTATGTTGACCACATGGGCGGTTGAAAGACAGTAGAAGTGAAAAATGTTTTGAGAAATATTTTAAATGTATAATATTTCGTAGGAAGCGTGAAAATTAGGAGGGATTAAGATTTTATTTGAATTGTTGAAGGAATTTTGAATGATCAGGATAACAAGCTTATTCGAAGGAAGAAGAGTTTAATAGTAACAAAAAAAACAAAAGAACTGAAGATAACAAAATAAAATTATAACACATATGTCACATAAGTTAAGTGATAAATGTGTCATCTAGTTTAGAGTACTTCTTGCAAAGTATAACTTCAAAAGTAGCAAAATGCATGCTTACATAACAAGATAGATAACAAAGTACGACCTTACATAACAATATAGCTAACAAAATAGATATATGGTCTAACAATTCAAAATAGATAATAAAATAGATAAATGATCACATAAACTTGACTTATTTGCTGTTTGGGTCCTCTTATTTTTACCAATTCAACAAATTGGCCCATCTACTTTAAAATCCAACAGTTTTAGTCCCTTCTTTAGATTTTTTTACTAAAAAAGTAGTGATTTAATATATTTTAGATTATATGGAATACAATATCGTGATGTAGAATCATCTAGATTCTTAATTATTTATATATTAATTAAATTACTAATTTCATAAGTTGAAACTGAAATTTTTAGAGATTTTCATTGCAATTTCATGAGTATTAATCATTTAACATCATTGTATCATATCATATATTGTTTAAAATATGTCATGTCATAATTTTTTAATTAAAAATCGAAAGATATTAAAATTATTTAATTAAAAATCGAAAGATATTAAAATTATTTAATTTTAAATTAGAAGGATCAATTTCGCGAGTTAAGTAAAAATAGGAGGACCAATTAAGCCTAAAAACTATTATTCTTCTTTTTTATTTTATATTTATTAGCAAACAATATTATTTATGAGAGTATAAGGATTACTCCGAGTCAAAATATTTACATAAGTATGACAAATTTAAACACCTTCTAACCAAACAACAACATTGATGAATCACCCAATAAAATCATAAGTATTTATATTATTTTCCTCATTTTTGAGCCATCTCCAAGAGATGACTACTGTTGACCTTATCTACCTTCACTTTATAATCACTTCGATAAAGTCTTTTAAATAAAAAGTTCAAAAATTCCAACTTTGATGTTGGGTCAATCAAATTTTTTTTTTAGTTAGGTTTATATCTCCTTATTAACCATATTTTTTATCCCACCGTCTTCATTATTCAAATTTTAATTAAATTTTATTTCTATAAATGTAACTTTCATTAAGTATAAGTTTGATGTTGTGTACATAAGGAGGTAAATGATTTAGTCTCTATGATATATTTTTTTGAACAAGGTCTCTATCATATTAATATTAGCAATATAAACATTTATTGTTGAAAAATAGTTACATTACACTATTAGAGAAATGTTATTTAAACACATCTTTAAACACATATACAAACACATATATCGTATACGTATACAAGCATAAAGACGTATATATACTTAGGGACATTTTAGTCATTTTAGTGATTTTCATTCTATTCCTCAGAAACTCTTTTTTTCTCATTCTCTCTTCTCTCTCTTCTCCATCTTGTTCTCCACCATTCCATCTTCTTCTCTTCTTCTGCCGTTTTCTTCGTTTGCCGATCTTCTTCAATTCTGCCGATCTTCTGCCGTTTCTGTATCTTCGTCTTTGCCGATCTTCTTCGATTATGCCGATCTTCTGCCGTTTCTGTATCTTCGTCATTGTAAGTTTACTTTTCCATATCATTAGGGTTTTTCGTTATTGATTTAGGGTTTCTATTTTTGCTTCTCCGTTTGGAATTTTTTATTTTTAGGGTTTCTATTTTTGGCTTCTTTGTTTCTATTTTTAGTTATTGATTTAGGGTTTCTATTTTACCTTCTTCGTTTAGGATTTTTTGATTTTTAGGATTTCTATTTTTGACTTCTTCGTTTCTATTTTTGTCTTTCTCGTTTCAAAAACATTATTATTATTATTATACCTTCAAGGTAAATTGCTAGTTTTTGAATGTTGGAAGCAACCAAGTTATGAAGTTCTTGACTTGGCCAAACAACACTTTGTACGCCGAAACAGTAATCAAACAAAATGTTAATATGAATGTTGACTTGATATTGAAGTATATTTTTCTCTATCATTTCAATTTAGAAAAATTTAGTATCATAAATGAGGTATTTTATTAAAATGTTAATATTTTGGTATTTTTATGCAGTTTTGATGCTTTAAGACATGGCACTGACAAAAGAAAAAATGTAAGGAATTTATAAATTAGTTATATTTGTATTGTTGCAATTTATTTATCAATATTAACCATATATTCATACTTTTCAGATACGTGCGAGACATGCATGTTTACCAAATTTGTTGCATGAAATCAACCTTCATTTGTCAAATGCAAATCGAACTCAAATTATGACAACTCCATTCAAATGGGTTTTAGATATGCCAAAAAATTTACAAATTTCTGGTGCTTTATTGTCAGAGTTGGCTAGTAGATGGGATGGACGTAGTGGGGGATTTAGGATTAGAGGTAGGATAGTTAATTTTACTCCAAGTGATGTATGTTTAGCTATAGGACTACCAATAGTAGGTGAGTCTTTGAAAGAATATGAAAAATGAGGAATGTGATACATTGATGTTGTTTAGAGGAAAAGAAGTAACTTGTGAAATGATTGGTGTGTTGCTTCACATGTATCGTATGCACAAAGTCAATTTTTGTAGACTTTATATACTCCTCGCTTTTGGCGAGTTCTATTTTCCCCAATCTGGAAATCGAGTAAATACTCGTTATATTAAAATACTTGATGATCTAGAGTCTCTACATAGCTACAATTGGGGTGTTGCAGTGTATAATGTTTTAGTTGAAAGTTTAAGTAGGATTGAAATTGTGTTGAAAGAGGGGAAGGTAGATTCGCAAACACACATAATAGGTTGTGCAGCTGTCCTACAGGTATCTATTTAATATCGTTTTATGTCACCATCTTTTATCTTGTGTTGTCTTTAAATTAAAATACATCTATTAAGTCATTAATATTTGTTTTAGATATGGGCATTCAACCACCTGTCATTGGGTGAACCATCTCTTCCCAAGTTTAGTTTCCCGAGATTTTTGAATTGGCCAATCTTATAGTGTCAGAAGAAAACAATATTAAAAGCATTTCAAAATAACATGGTAAGCATTTATATTACTTAATTGTATAAATTATTTAATAATAACGTGTCTGTTTTAATTATTTTTCGCTTTGCAAGATAATTGAAGAGTTAACTGTCACAAATGAAGAACTTGAATTTGACATGGTAAATGAAGCATTGCATAAACAAGAAAATCAAACTGTACGTTATGTTGATTATCAACGATTGGTGGCGGAGAATAGGCAGTCCCAAGAGAAGATTTCAATTCTTGAGGGTGAGGTAAAATTGTTGAAAGAAGAATTGTGTAAACGTCAACCAATGCATGAATCCGATCATGAATTTGATGGTATGAATATTGAATTTTTTTGTTTATCAAATATTTATGATATGCAATTAGACTTGTTAATAAGATACTATTTGTCAACAGATGAGGTGGGAATTAGTACCCCTTTTGAGAATGTTGGGGATGAAGTCGAATGTGAGCCTAACGTGAACAGTTCAGCAAAAGCAACGTCAAACATAATTACGAGAATGAAAGATAAACCAAGGAGGCGAGTTAAAAGTGTAGTCAATCAAAGTCCCTTTGTGAATCCGGATGAAAAGAAGAAGAAGAAGAAGAAAAAATAAGTGTGTTATGGGCATATTTTGAGTTTGTGGGGGGTTCTCTATAGCGATGTAGTTGGTGGGGTTTGGACTACACTTTTTGCCTGTATTTTTCCTTCTTTATGCTTGTATGAACAAATATGAATTAACTTTATCTCTTTCTTTCTTTATGATTAAGTAAGGATTTAGATTTGGTTGATTAAGTTGTGTAAGAATTGCTGAAGTTATGTAGTTCAGATGAATTATGTCTGCAAATTCAAATTTTATATTTTGTATGATAAGAATGACCAGATTACTTAAAGCCATTAGATAATGACCATGCTTAAAACCATGTTACTTAAAGCCATTAACCAGATTTATATTTTGTATGATAAGAATGACCATTCTGTTTAAATCCATTAACCAAGTTGTGCAAGGAATTAACCATATTTTTTACTCATTAACCAGATTTTATATTCTTGTTTGATTTTGATGCCAAGTTTATCAGTATCAGGTTTCATTAACCAAGTTTTACAACATTACTCTAGGTTTTCTGTTAAGCCATAACCAAATTTATATTGTTGTATGATAAGACATGACCACACATTCTGTTAATCCATTCAACCAAGTTGTGCAAGTGAATTAAGCCATATGTAGTTTTAAGTCTTAGCCAAGATTTATATCTTGTTTGATAGAACATGCCCAAGTTTTCAGTTCGTTTCATTAAACCAAGTTGTATCACTTTAATAAACATGTTTCTGTAAGCGTTAACGCCGATTTATATTTTGTTTCTGATAAGATGACGAGATGATTCACCAAGTTGTGCAAGGAATTAGACGCATTATGTTAAGCCATCGTGTGTTTGATGGCTTAAGACCCAAGTGTGTGCAGTTCTGTTTGCAGTGTACACCCATATTGTAAGCGCGTTAGAACCCGATTATAGTCTTGTATAAGATTTATGTTATCCATTAACACAAGGTTGTCAAGGGAATTAACCATATTATTTTAAGTCATTAAACCGATTATATCGTTGTTTGATTGGAATGCCCAAGTTTTCAGTTCGGTTTCATTAACCAAGTGTGTTCACAACATTAACCACGGATTTCTGTAAAGCCGTTAAAACCCGATGTATATTTTGTCTTAAGAAGTGAGCCAAACATTGATGTGGAAAATCCGATTAACAAGTTGTGCAAGCGAAGATTAACCATATTATCTTAAGTCATTAATCAGAGTTTAGTATTGTTTGATTCTGAGATGCATCTTTTTCAGTTCGACTTTTCATTAACCAGAGTTGGTTCACAAACATTAACCATGTTTTGTTAAGCCAGTAACCCGATTATATTTGTCTAATAAGAATGACCAAACATTATGTTAAAATCGATTAACCAAGTGGCGAGAGAAGAAGTTGTGCAGAGGAATTAACCATATTATT
>PGWS01023770.1:0-10731 GCA_002896235.1 Cicer reticulatum | reverse complement strand
AACTTTATGATTTTGAGAATAATTTCATATTTAAAACTTAAGAGTTCAAATCTTATATATCAAAAAGGTTTGAAAGAGAAATATTGACATTACAAACAAAGTTTCAAACTTCATGACTTTGAGAATAGTTCATGAATATATATATAAGGGTTCAAATTTTGTATATCAAGAAGGTTTAATAGAGAAATATTCACTTTATGAATAAAATTTCAATCTTAACTTTTGTAGTTAAAAGTTTTAAATTTTATTATAGAGATGTCGACTTTATGTTAAAATTTGAGGTTGAAAAAGTATTTAGGTATTTTGGAAAACAATGATTGACTATAATTTTGGGTTTTGATATGCGATTTTATTTGGAATGAAGATTTTAGTTGGAGACTTAAAAGAAAATTGTGAACTTGGAAAATATTTGGTGTTGATGTGAAAATGTGGTTTCTATGTGAAAGTTTATATACAAAGCATAGTTTATAAAGATTAAGGTTTGAAAAATGTCAAATTGGAAGAATCATAATTTGGAATAGTCAAAACATCTAAACTCTTAGTATTTGAATTTTTTTATACAAGAGTTCTTGATAAAAAGAAACTTCTACTAGTTTTTCAAATATTAAAGTGTTGAAATTTATGATGTTGATGGATGATTTATTCAAAATTTCGAACGGTGTGAGTATGTTTATCTTTGATTGATTTTATTAAGAAAATATTTTGTCCTAAGTTGTTAAAGACAAAGATTTGAGTTGAACTTCAATAAGTTTGGAAAAAACAATTTCAAGATTTGCAAAGTATAGCCTAAGTGTTTTAAAATTCGCTTCCGCCAAAGTACTTAAACCAAGGTCTTCTTGAAGTTAGGGAACCTATAAGAAAAATCAAACCTAATTTATTTTGAAAGTGGTCGAACCTAGGGTTCATTTGGGGTTGGTTTAGAAACTTGTATTGATTAAGTTAATTGATTGATTTAAGGTACAAGGAAATTGAGAGGTGTCATTGGAATCGTCAGGTAGGTTCTGATGGCGTAGCGTAAGTTGCTTGTGTAATAAAGCACTGTTGAGGTAAGGGCACTTTCTAACAATATTATATATGCTTGAATGTAGAGTGTGTTTGTCTATATGTTATTTGTGCTTGTGGTGAATAAAGGTGCACATAATTGTTTATGTATTTGATGTGATTGTGTATTCTTAACTGATAACATATGTGTTTTGAATTTTATTGATGAGAATATGTCTTGAGTATGCTCTGTGAAAAAGTATAAAAAATTATTAGTGTTTAATGAAGCATTAAAAGTGGAGTCTTTTAATAACTGCATTTACATAATGATTGATTTTAGAGTTAGAGCATGCTCATGCATTTCATGGTTAGTGGTGACCGTGATGGGCCACTAAAGGCCACAGTGTTAATGGTGACCGTGATGGGTCATGGGGTGGTTCCTTGAGTTGATTGGTCCTCCTTATCCTTACGGGGATTTTTGAGTCGTGTAGGTGTGTGATATATTGCACTATGGTAAATCGTGCTGATATGTGATAGGTGGCACCTCGATAATTAGTACTGGTCTGTGAGAGGCAGTACGTTTATGATTTACGCCTCTCGAGAAGGGTGAAGAAATTATGAAATCATGTGCATTAGCATATAAGCATCGCATTAGGGTGCTTTGCCACACGAGTCAAGTTTGTTATATGATGATAATTATATGCATGCTTGTTTATCAATTGATGTCATGTCATGTTATGCTTTTGTGCTTTGTATCTTCGTATGTATGTTGTTTTTAGATCGTGACCGTCTACTATTATTGTGGATAGGGCTTACGCCCCAGATTCTTAGAGTTTTGAGTCCTGCGAGAATCGCAACAACGTCGAAGACGTGACGGAGCGATGATTTTGGATTGGCAATCAAAAGCAGTGAGACTTGATGCCACTCGTGGATCTTCAATATCAAGTCATCCACAGTTAGAGTTCAATATCAGCTTAGGATTTTAATTAAGGGTTTTATTTATTCTCTCTTCCTTATTGCAATGTTGTTGTTGTAAAGGAATTTATATATCTAAAATAGTTGTGATATTTTGGGGTCAATGTGAATTGTTCTGTTGTAAGTAAGTTATTTATGTCAAAACCATTTTATGTGATGCAACAAAAATTCTAATCGTCATTTTTGAAAAATAATTTTACAATTAAATATTTTACTCTGATTTAAATTAAATACGATTATGATATTTTAGCCTAAAGTGTTTAGTGTTTATTAAAAAAAAAAAAAAAAAGTTAGACTATCACTCTTAAAAATCAAAGTGTTACAATCAGCATCATCAACATGTGCAGCATACTGTTCCTCAGCCTGTTCCACATGTGGAGGCTCAGGGACATCCTCCTCCATCTATGCATGCTTAGTAGGCTCAATGACATCATTCTGGACATCCTGCCTTCGACGACGCTGCCTAATTGGTCGATTTGCTTCGTTCCGTCGTTTGTTTGATATTGTTGGTGGAATTCTCTCTGCACCAATACCTCTATCACTTATAAAGTTGCGAATAATTTGGCCAAATGCACCTCTCATTCTAGGTATTGTAATATATCAATATTAAAAAAATGGGGAAAAAAAGCTTAAAAAAAAAATGTATTTCGGAACTTTCATATTGTTCCCAAACTTTCTAAACAAGTTTCAGAAGTTTCGTTGAAGGCAAAATTTCCAAAACAACTTCAAAAATTTTCATGAATTCCAAAGTTTCGAAACTGAATACTTCATGTTTCTGAATTTTTAAATTTCAAAACTTTCATATTGTTAGAAAGTTTCGAAGATTTCTACATTTCGAAAGTTTCATGTTGATGGAAACTTTCGAAAGTTTCATACATTTTGAGAAAAATGCACTTCAAAACTTTCATGTTCATATAGAAACTTTCAAAAATTTGGAGAAATACTAATTCGAAAGTTTTAAATTTTCAAAGGTAGTCTTACTTTTGAATTTCGAAGGTTTCAAATGTTCGAAGGTTTGGAAATTTGTGATTCGGATATTTGAAAGTTTTGAAGGAAATGGGTGAAAAAAGGAAAGTGGAATTTTTTGGGGGTTTCATGGATAACACTAGGGTCAAAATGATCTTTTCCATATGAATAGGAGTGAGAGATGCATATGGGGGTGCATGGTATAAAACTCTTTAAGGATTAGGATTTAGATTATTATGAAAGGCTAAAATACGATATTGGGCTTAGCCTGGCCTAAAAGTCCAACCCCCAAACAACACCTTTAATGAATTTTTATTTTGTTTTGTTTGACCTTTAATAAATTTATATTGAATACAAATTTAATCAATTCGAATCATATTCTACCATGTATTACAAATAAAAATTTCAGATAATCTATAAATTCATGTTTGTTAAATTGATAGTTTATTCTAAAAGAATAAATCGTTGGTTTTTGTAGTTCTTATATTACGAAAGTAATTTAATTTTTTTTGCTAAATCATCATTAAAAACAATAATTTTATTATTTGAAGTTCTTTAAACTTAAGTGTATTTTTGTTAAAATCATCATCTCATCTATTATCTTTTCCTAATACATCTTAGACACATCAATCCTAGATACATTAATATTACTAAATGACTTTTACTTATTGAAAATGAATTTTATACTCGATTTCAAACAATGTAACAATAAGTAAGCATAAAACTGTTAAAAACTAAAAAAGAAAAAAAAAACAGTAAACAAAAAAAAAATTCAATAAATTTGAGCTTCCTTTCCATAATTTCAAACATTAGTTACTAATTAATAAAGATACATATACTGAAGAAAAGATGACTTCTTAGGTGAGATAATAATAAAAAAATAATTATTGAAGTTTAAAATATAATTTATGAGTATTTTTTTGGTTTTCTTTTTAGTTTGCTTGTTATTGGTTCTTTTTTATTTACATATTCTTGTTTTGTATTTGAATAAGAAGTAAATGTATTTAATATTGTAAATAAAAAATTATACGTATTAATAATTTTTAAAAATTAAAATACTTAATTTAACCTTTAATTTATTAATAACATGTTATACCTAATATGACAAGTTGAAATGGTGTTTGAATTTCCCCAATTTTTCCATTATGCATTATCCATTTTTGCCCAGCAAGGTTATGAAAATCCGCGAGAAGCTACCGGCCGGATTGTATGTGCTAATTGTCATTTAGCTAATAAGTCCGTAGATATTGAGGTTCCACAAACTGTACTTCCCGATACGGTATTTGAAGCTGTTGTTCGAATTCCTAAGTGTAAAAAATATAAATGTTATTTTGTCTTTAAAACATTTTGTCTTTAAAATAAGTTAAAAATTAGAGACAATATGGAGGTATAACAAATAAAATAAAATGAATCTTGAGCGATTAAATTGTTGCTTTTAATGATAATTTAAAGATATTTTTTTATTGTTTAAGAATTACTCATAGTCAATTAATGGAAGAACTAAATTGATGGTTGAAAAAATAATTTATGGCCTGTTAATTAGTTTTAATAGATCCAAGAGTAAATTGGGTGAGAGTTTGTTAGTTTCAGGTCTACGGTTTATTCTAAAAAAAAAAGTTATTTATAGAATTCAAAAATTTTACCCCATACCCTCCTAATTATACCTAGATTCTTAAATTAGGAATGAAATAACATTTTTGTCCTCGTTTAAATAATAAAACTTCAAAAAAAATACTATTTCTCATTTCAAGCTTTCTGGAATTCAATAGTGAGTTTTTTTTCTTCTAAACTTCTGGATAACTTGAATACAAGTTTTCCGGTACACAACATACATTCCGAAAAACTTTTTTGAAGTTCTCCAGTACAATGTCTCTTCCGAAAAACTTTTGTTGAACTTCTCCCGTACAAATGCTTATTTCGTAGAAATTTAAAAGTAAATAGACCGCCGGCAATTAAAAAGAATGATATAAATCACAATTAAAAAAAAATTCTTTGATTTTTTGTTTTTTTTTTTATTCTTTTTTGGGAAATATACACTTATGATCCTTGAAGTTTAGCCAAGTTCCCACTTAGATCCTTTAACTTTTATCCCAATATGGTCCTTTAAATGATATTATGTTTTTACCATTAGTCTTTTGTCTCACTTTCAAAAATGATTAGTGCATTTGAAAATGCCTTATCATTATAAATTATAATGTCACTCATATTAATGCTTCAGAAAACATTCATCAAACTTTATAAAAGGTTTTTACTTCTTGATTTTCTCTACAACCATTTAAACATATGTTTAGCCTTAAATTTTGCTAATAAAGGTCTTCTAACATAATTAATGTCATTAACTTCCTTCACTTGTAAAGTAGCTTCAACAATCAACTCATTATGATGTTTCAATTAGATCTTAACATTTCATGACAGTAATTTGATAAATTTGTCAAACTTAAAGGACCACATATATAACTTAATATAATTTTAATGCTAATGGTGCAACCTGATTGTAACTAAAGGACCAAATTAAGAATAAAACTTAAATAACCTAAGTGAGAATTGAGTTAAACTTAGAATAAAGATGTATTTTTTTATTATTAAATAGACTAAAAAATATATTAACTTTATAGTATTTTTCTTATCGGGTTTCGGCCTCTTCTATCTTAAAATAAAATAAAATAAAGTACACATCTCAATATTGATTTATTATTTTGAAATGATAATAAATTTTGAACAAAACTTTGTATATACGCTTTCATGTTGCTAATTAACTATGATCGATATGTCACACGAATTAACATTTTACAATACTTTAAATTCAAATTAAAAATTTCATTTATATTATTGATATAGAATATATATATATTAAATTATGATGAGATAACACAAAAATAATACCCCCAAAAAATGTCAACTAAAAAAAACTTAAGAAAAATTTATCTGAATTTTATTTAATTTTGTTTCCAACATAACTTTTGATCATAGGTTAATTATTTTTAAGAATAAAACTTTTAAAAAACAAGCACAATCCTAAACAATTAGAGATTCAAAATGCTAAACAATGACAAAACATTGGCCTAAACAATGACAAAACTTGTTTGAACATACATAACATGTCATCTGAAAATTTTAAGACAATTAATATCAGTCTCGTTATTTATATATTGTTTGTTACTCATATTTTCATTTAATGTCGATATATTTACCGAAACCCTTAAAAAATTGAGTATATGAATAACTTATTTGTTATTCGACACTCATATTTCTATCATATATAGGACTTTTTTACACGCTCAATATTTCAACAATATATATTCTTTCTCAATTGAGTTCATTAATTTATTTGGATATTCTCATGTGTAATGGCAGTTTTTTATTAATATTAATTGCATTGTGATTGACTCATATATATTAAAGAGACACGCCATTTGACTCTTATGTTTTCACAAAGAATGTTGAAACAATAAGTTGGCCTCAGCTCTAATGCCATGTTGAATCGAAAGGGGAGTCTAAAACATTAGTGTATTGTCACATTGAATTAAAAATAGTCACATAAATTATTTAAATAATATGTTTTGGTCAAAAACCTTAAAACATTATATATAATATGTTACTCAACCCTCACATTCACATTTTAATTGTAATTGAATGTGTGACTTCTTATTCATACAAATGACTTATAATTTCGGGAGCTAGAACTAATGTCACGATTCATGCCTACTTTTGCTTCGTAATTTTTGTTTTATTCCCCTCAAACTAATAATAAATTTGATAAAGTTAGTGTAATACTCAAGATATATCACTTAACAAATTACTGCGATTAGTTTCACTTTTCCTAAAAGTAAACCATGTAATTAAAACATTTTATCTTTAAAACTAATAACTAGCCCATGTTCCCAAAAGATTTAAAGAACGAATGATGAAACCTTTTTTATTTTCAAAAAGAAGATTCAATAATTTCAGTAGACACCATTAATAAAAGATCACTAAAAATTAAAGAAGGCATCACTAGTCCTGCATTATCAAAAATTTAATCCAAGTGTTTAGTGACAATAAGCTAATCTCTTATCTATTAGACATGATTACCCATCTTTCCCTTTTTAATAAGAAAATCATTGAAAGAAACAAAAAGGATGTTTATTATTTAGTTATTTTTTTATGAGTATGTACATTTAAGTATAAAACAATATCAATTTTGATCTAAAAAAATAACATCAATTTAAAATTTTAATGTTCAGTAAATTTTTATACAAAATATACTTTTAAGATGATAATACACTAGAGCAAAAATGGCTTTTAAATCAATTAAAAATGACTTATGAAGTCGATTTTGCGTCAGACTTAAAAAAAATGACTTAAAAAATATTTGTTGTTAAGTCGATAAAAACTTCAACCAACTTAAAAAGTAAATTTTTTTATAAAAAAAAAATTGTTGTGTATTTCCTCCCTATATATATTCCTAACTAAAATTTAATATCAACCAAAATTTCATAAAAAATCACAATTTTATACAATATTTATTTAGAAGGTAGATCATACAAACTCATATATATGTATAGAAACTAGAGTAAATAAACTCAAAATACACCACTTAAAAATAGACATTATATATGTATTAAATTTTACGATAGAACCTAAATAATATTGTTCCCGTCTATATCACAAAAAATCAACATACACCATTAAAAACTCACTCTTCAAATTATGTCAGGCTAGTGTTTTATAATTTATCATCTCTTTTCTTTTTGTCATCACACATATGTAAAGTCTGCACCATATTTGAAAACCACAAAACCAAACAAATACACATATCATTGCACAATTAAAGGCATCGTGACCACCTCTATATTTTAAAAACGTCAAGATATAGAACTAGGGTAAAATAAAGGAAAATTGCATTCTTTATAGGATAGCTAAGCTATTAAAGTAGCATGAGATTATTGTATATTATATATTATCAACTACAAAATGCATAAGAAGATAGATAAATAACTGAAAATATAGTCAAATAATGTATCTTTAATTAGAGTAATAACTAAATTGCTAAAAATTATCATATATATATATATATCACCTCAACATGGTGAAAGTTCACAATTGACCATGACAATAGCATCCTCTTCGTTAACATATATCAAAAAAAATTCCAAAGTAATCTTGTCAGTATAGAATTGTAAATACATTTTAGAATTCTCTAAAATTAAAAAAGTTGAAAGAAAGCATTATTTTCTTCAATAAATTGGTCAATTCGCCGGCACAAATTTACCTTTTTCCTCATACAACTTATTATTGTTGCAAGATAGAAAACACAATGAATCTTCTTACACATAAACCCATTCGAAGTTACTTCTAAATTTTCATCTCTTATACTTCAACTTTACTGCTTATTCTTATCTCACGTCTATGAACTTGATAGATTAATATCATAAGTAATAAAAAATAGATTGCATCCTAAATACAAAAAAATGAACCAACTCCAACAACAATATAAAATACCCTGACATAACTTTTCTTTTCCCCCCTTATTTCACAAATGTAGTCAATGTATAGGAATGATATTACGGAATAAATCTAAAATTGAAAAATAAATAAACTAATTTAAAGTTATCTACAACAACAACAAACATGGACAGAACGACACATACACGATAGTGCGATAATAATGAACATACAGACAAACGCTGCAATAACAACTAACTACGAAAACGCATAAGAACCTCTAGGAAGGTGAAGAATGCAGAGGAAGATGGTGAAGAAGAAAGACGAAGTAGGAGCAATGGAAAGGGAGGAACGAACATGAGTGAACAGAGAAAGAAGTTTTTAGGGTTCTCGAACCATTGCAACCAGAACATGTGGTCATATATATTTTTATTATCAATTTTAAGTCGGTTATTGTTATATCCGCGTTAAACAAACTTCGCATATTTACAAAATTGTCACCGCCTCATTTTTTTAACTCGTTTCTTTAAAAAAAAAACGACGTAAACATGTACTGAACAACTTCACATATTTACGCAATTGTCACTACCTCATATTTATAACTAAGTTTATTTAAAAAACCGACTTAAACATACATTCGCCTCATTTATTAATTCAGATGGTAGATAATCGACTTAACACTTTGTGTTTAAAACTCTATTTTGTACTAGTGATAAATCCCTTTCAAGGCACTAGGCATACAACTTGTAAAGTTTCTCATGCTGATTCTAATTAAGGAAGCGACTGGCCTTTAGATGGAAGTAAATCGTCAGTGGATTTCTTCACTCATAGTTATTGATACTGACTAGGGATCTTAGGTCTTTAGTCACTGCGAATTACAGGAAAATATAAAATCAGTGATTAATTTCGTTAACAAAAATTAATCAAGCATCAAGTGACAGCGGAATTATAAATTTAATGAAGCATGCACCGTTAGCAATATTGGTAATGTGACGAGAGAGAAGAGTTGAGATCGAAGATACACAGGGGAGATTTAATCCATTGGTTCGGATATGTTGTTACGCAGTACAACCTTAACAATCGTCCAGTCTGAAAGTCGAAGTCGGATTTTAGATTTTCTTCCTCCTCCAAACATATTAAAGAATAATAAATAGATTTCCATATATAGGTTTTTTTCTCTTACCTCTTGTAGGCATATTATATCAATTCTCTAGATTTATGTCTTTCCTATTGATTACCCTCTGATCCTTGTAGATACTCGTCAATCTAACACAGAATCACAGTGCAACTCTTTCTTGGTTGAGCACGTCTCACCCAAGAAAGGTAGCCACCAGTGTTCTATGCTGGCTTTTCTATCAACCCCTTTGAATCCTTGTAGACAATCGGCAGCCTAACACAAAATCAAAGTACGACTCTTTCTTGTTGAGACCTCTCACCCAAGAAAGTAGCCACCAGTTTCTAGCTGGGTTTTTAACGTTCGTTTCGTTTCAAAGTATTGTTACAGAATGAATAAAAGAAGTACAAAACAAAAGCCTTCAATCTTGATCAAAGTCTTCTCACGAATCTGGATATTCAATGATTGTTCATGAGGATAACGTCTTTGCTCTCAAGATTACTTTTTCTTTTCTTTCTCCCAATGAATATAGATGATCCTTTATCTTGATCTGAAAAAGAAGTGTCAGATTTGTTAACAAAGTGTTTGTTGATCTGTAATCAAAGTTATCTTGAGTTCTTAGAAAAGTGAAATGTTATGATCAAAGTTCTTCTTAGAAAAAGATTGAAAGACAGTTTATATAGTTTCTGAAAAACAACTGCTAAATCGATTTCCCAATCGATGTATTAAAGTTAAAACACATGCTTAATCGATTTGCCAATCGATTTCGCGAGTCTTGTTTTTCTTTACTCTTGAAACCATATAAGCTAATCGATTTACCAATCGATTCTTTTAAAACCACTTTTCAGTAAAACATGTTCAGACTTGTTGGAATCGATTGCCTAATCGATTGCTGGAAAACTGTTTCAATAAAAGTAATTTCAATCGATTACTCAATCGATGTTCCAAATCTCAGAGTCGATGTACAAAAACACAGAGTCGATTTGGTCACAATCTCAGAGTTCACTGTGTTTTCAAAAAGTTTATTTCAATCGATTTGCCAATCGATTGTGTTCAAAACAGTGGCTCAGTTTTTTGATGTCAATCGACTTGTCAATCGCTTTGGTAGCATGTTCCTGAAAAGTTCTTACCTGGTGTTTAGTTCAATCGATTTCCCAATCGATTGCAACCAAACTTTATCAGAATTGAAAAATTTCCACAATAGATTGTCCAATCGATTGTATTTGTCACAGGTGAGGTTATTTTTCAAATGATACTTTGTCAATCGATTT
>PGWS01023768.1:0-14392 GCA_002896235.1 Cicer reticulatum | reverse complement strand
TAACTGCATTTACATAATGATTGATTTTAGAGTTAGAGCATGCTCATGCATTTCATGGTTAGTGGTGACCGTGATGGGCCACTAAAGGCCACAGTGTTAATGGTGACCGTGATGGGTCATGGGGTGGTTCCTTGAGTTGATTGGTCCTCCTTATCCTTACGGGGATTTTTGAGTCGTGTAGGTGTGTGATATATTGCACTATGGTAAATCGTGCTGATATGTGATAGGTGGCACCTCGATAATTAGTACTGGTCTGTGAGAGGCAGTACGTTTATGATTTACGCCTCTCGAGAAGGGTGAAGAAATTATGAAATCATGTGCATTAGCATATAAGCATCGCATTAGGGTGCTTTGCCACACGAGTCAAGTTTGTTATATGATGATAATTATATGCATGCTTGTTTATCAATTGATGTCATGTCATGTTATGCTTTTGTGCTTTGTATCTTCGTATGTATGTTGTTTTTAGATCGTGACCGTCTACTATTATTGTGGATAGGGCTTACGCCCCAGATTCTTAGAGTTTTGAGTCCTGCGAGAATCGCAACAACGTCGAAGACGTGACGGAGCGATGATTTTGGATTGGCAATCAAAAGCAGTGAGACTTGATGCCACTCGTGGATCTTCAATATCAAGTCATCCACAGTTAGAGTTCAATATCAGCTTAGGATTTTAATTAAGGGTTTTATTTATTCTCTCTTCCTTATTGCAATGTTGTTGTTGTAAAGGAATTTATATATCTAAAATAGTTGTGATATTTTGGGGTCAATGTGAATTGTTCTGTTGTAAGTAAGTTATTTATGTCAAAACCATTTTATGTGATGCAACAAAAATTCTAATCGTCATTTTTGAAAAATAATTTTACAATTAAATATTTTACTCTGATTTAAATTAAATACGATTATGATATTTTAGCCTAAAGTGTTGTTTTTTATTAAAAAAAAAAAAAAAAAAGTAGACTATCACCAAAAATCAAAGTGTTACAATCAGCATCATCAACATGTGCAGCATACTGTTCCTCAGCCTGTTCCACATGTGGAGGCTCAGGGACATCCTCCTCCATCTATGCATGCTTAGTAGGCTCAATGACATCATTCTGGACATCCTGCCTTCGACGACGCTGCCTAATTGGTCGATTTGCTTCGTTCCGTCGTTTGTTTGATATTGTTGGTGGAATTCTCTCTGCACCAATACCTCTATCACTTATAAAGTTGCGAATAATTTGGCCAAATGCACCTCTCATTCTAGGTATTGTAATATATCAATATTAAAAAAATGGGGAAAAAAAGCTTAAAAAAAAAATGTATTTCGGAACTTTCATATTGTTCCCAAACTTTCTAAACAAGTTTCAGAAGTTTCGTTGAAGGCAAAATTTCCAAAACAACTTCAAAATTCATGAATTCCAAGTTCGAAACCTGAATACTTCATGTTTCGAATTTTTAATTTTCAAAACTTCATATTGTTAGAAATTTCGAAGATTTCTACATTTCGAAAGTTTCATGTTGAATGGAAACTTTCGAAAGTTTCATACATTTTGAAAGAAAATGCACTTCAAAACTTCATTTCAATATAGAACTTCAAAAAATTGGAGAAATACTAATTCGATAAAGTTTAAATTTTCAAAGTAGTCTTACTTTTGAATTCGAAGGGCCAATGTTCGAAGGTTTGGAAATTTGTGATTCGGTATAATTTGAAGAGTTTTGAAGGAAATTGGTGAAAAAAGGAAAGTGAATTTTGGGGGTTTCAATCATGATAACACTAGGGGTCAAAATGATCTTTCCATATGAATAGAGTGAGAGATCAATATGAGGGGTGCATGGTATAAAACTCTTTAAGGATTAGGATTTAGATTAATATGAAAGGCTAAATACGATGATTGGGCTTAGCCTGGCCTAAAAGTCAACCCCAACAACGACCTTGAAATGAATTTTTATTTTTGTTTGTTTACCTTTATAAATTTATCGATTGAATACAAATTAAATCAATTCGAAATCATTATTCTACCATGTATTACAATAAAAATTTCAAGATAATCTATAAATTCTGTTTGTTAAATTGATAGTTTAGTCAAAAGATAAATCGTTTGGTTTTTGTAGTTCTTATATTACGAAAGTAATTTAATTTTTTTTGCTAAATCAATCATAAAACATAATTTTATTATTTGAAGTTCTTTAGACTTAAGTGTATGTTTTGTTAAAATCATCATCTCATCTATTATCTTTACCTATACATCTTAGACACATCAATCCCAGATACATTAATATTACTAATGATTTTACTTATTGAAAAATGAATTTTATACTCGATTTCAACATGTAACAAATAAGTAACATAAAACCTGTTAAAAAACTAAAAAAGAAAAAAAAAAACAGTAAACAAAAAAAATTCAATAAATTTGAGCTTCCTTTCATAATTTCAAACATTAGTTACTAATTAATAAAGATACATATACTGAAGAAAAGATGACTTCTTAGGTGAGATAATAATAAAAAAAATGAAATTATTGAAGTTAAAAATAAATTTATGAAGTGTATTTTTTTTGTGGTTTTTTTCTTTTTTAGTTTGCTTGTTTAATTGGTTCTTTTTATTTTACATACTTTTTCGCTTGTTATTGTACTGGATTGAAATTAAAAGTAATGTATTTTTAAATTGTTAAGATAAAAATTAGTATATAAATTAAAATTAAAACTTAATAAATTTAAAACCTTAATTATGAAGAACTATTGTATACCTAATATAAGTGAACAAGTGAAATCCCAGTTTTCATATCATATCCCATTTTGCCCAGTCAAGGTTATGAAAACCGGCGAGAAGCTACCGGCCGGGATTGTATGGTTGCTAATTGCATTCAGCTATCATAAGTCCGTAGTATATTAAGTCCACAAACTGTACTTCCCGATACGGTTTTGAAGCGTTGTTCGATTTCCTAAGTGTAAAAAATATAAATGTTATTTTGTCTTTAAACACATTTTGTCTTTAAATAATTAAAAATTAGAGACAGATATGGAGTATAACAAATAAAATAAAATGAATCTTTGGCGATAAATGTTGCTTTTAATGATAATTTAAAGATATTTTTTTATTGTGTTAAGAATTACTCATAGTCAAATTAATTGGAAGAACAAATTGATTGGTTGAAAAATAATTTATGGCCCTGTTATTAGTTTTAATAGATCAAGAGTAAATTGGGTGAGAGTTGTTAGTTTCAAGTCAACGGTTTATTCTAAAAAAAAAAAGTTATTTATAGAATTCAAAAATTTTAACCCCATACCCTCCTAATTATACCTATGATTCTTAAATTAGGAATGAATAACATTTTGTCCTCGTTTAAATAATAAAACTTCAAAAAAAAATACTATTTCTCATTCAAGCTTTCTGGAATTCAATTAGTGAGTTTTTTTTTCTTCTAAACTTCTGGATAACTTGAATACAAGTTTTCCGGTACACAACATACATTCCGAAAAACTTTTTTGAAGTTCTCCAGTACAATGTCTCTTCCGAAAAACTTTTGTTGAACTTCTCCCGTACAAATGCTTATTTCGTAGAAATTTAAAAGTAAATAGACCGCCGGCAATTAAAAAGAATGATATAAATCACAATTAAAAAAAAATTCTTTGATTTTTTGTTTTTTTTTTTATTCTTTTTTGGGAAATATACACTTATGATCCTTGAAGTTTAGCCAAGTTCCCACTTAGATCCTTTAACTTTTATCCCAATATGGTCCTTTAAATGATATTATGTTTTTACCATTAGTCTTTTGTCTCACTTTCAAAAATGATTAGTGCATTTGAAAATGCCTTATCATTATAAATTATAATGTCACTCATATTAATGCTTCAGAAAACATTCATCAAACTTTATAAAAGGTTTTTACTTCTTGATTTTCTCTACAACCATTTAAACATATGTTTAGCCTTAATTTGCTAAATAAAGGTCTTCTAACATAATTAATGTCATTAACTTCCTTCACTTGTAAAGTAGCTTCAACAATCACTCATTATGAATGTTTCAATTAGATCTTAACATTCATGATGAGTAATTTATAAATTTGCAAACTTAAAGGACCACATATATAACTTAATATAATTTTAAGCTAAGGTGCAACCTGATGAACTAGAAGGACCAAATTAAGATAAAACTTAAATACCTAGTGAGAATTGAGTTTAAACTAGATAAGATGTTTTTTTTTATATATTTAAATAGACTAAAATATATTTAACTTTATAGTATTTTCTTCTTACGTTTCGGCCTCTTCTATCTAAAATAAAATAAAAATAAAGTACAATCTCCATTGATTGATTATTATTTTGAATGATAATAATATTTTGACCAAAACTTTGTATATCGCCTTCATGTTGCTAATTAACTATGATCGATATGTCACAGCACGAATTAACATCTGTACATGACTTTAAATTCAAAATTAAAATTTCATTTATATTATTGAATATAGAATATATATATATAAATTATGAGGAGATAGACACAAAAATAAATACCCCCAAAAATGTCCAACTAAAAAAACTTAAGAAAAATTTATCTGAATTTTTTAAATTTGTTTCCAACATAACTTTGATCATAGGTTAATTATTTTTAAGAATAAACTTTTAAAAACAAGCACAATCCTAAACAATTAGAGATTCAAAATGCTAAACAATGACAAAAACATTGGCCTAAACAATGACAAAACTGTTGAAACATACATAACAATGTCATCTGAAAATTTTAAGACAATTAATATCAGTCTCCGTTATTTATATATTGTTTGTTACTCATATTTTCATTTAATGTCGATATATTTACCGAAACCCTTAAAAAGTTGAGTATATAATAACTTATTGTTATTCCGACACTCATTTCCTATCATAATATACTGACTTTTTCACGCTCAATATTCAACAATATAATATTGCTTCTCAATTGGGAGTCCATAATTATTTTGGATATTCTCTCATGTTAATGGCAGTTTTTTATTATATTAATTGCAGTTGTGATTGAACTCATATATATTAAAGAGACACGCCATTTGACTTTATGTTTTCACAAAGAATGTTGAAACAATAAGTTGGCCTCAGCTCTAATGCGCCATGTTGAATCGAAAGGGGAGTCTAAAACATTAGTGATTGTCACAATTGAATAAATAGTCACATAAATTATTTAAATAATATGTTTGGTCAAAAACTTAAAACATTATATATAATATGTTACTCAATCCCTCACATTCACATTTTATTGTAATTGATGTGTGACTTCTTATTCATACAAATGACTTATATTTCGGGAGCTAGAACTAATGTCACGATTCATGGCCACTTTTTGCTTCGTAATTTGTTTTATTCCCCTCAAACTAATAATAAATTTGATAAAGTTAGTGTATACTCAAGATATATCACTTAACAAATTACTGCGATTAGTTTCACTTTCCTAAAATAAACCATGTAATAAAACATTTTATCTTTAAAAACTAATAACTAGCCATGTTCCCAAAAGATGTAAAGAACGAATGATGAAACCTTTTTTATTTTCAAAAAAGAAGATTCAATAATTTCGTAGACACCATTAATTAAAAGATCACTAAAAATTAAAGAAGCATCCACTAGTCGCTGCATTATCAAAAATTTATCCAAGTGTTAGTGACATTCATAAAGGCTAATCTACTTATACTATTAGCTATGATTACCATCTTTCCTTTTTAAATAAGAAATCATTGAAAGAAACAAAAAGGTGTTATTATTTAGTTATTTTTTTATGAGTATGTACATTTAAGTATAAAACAATATCAATTTTGATCTAAAAAAATAACATCAATTTAAAATTTTAATGTTCAGTAAATTTTATATACAAAATATACTTTTAAGATGATAATACACATAGAGCAAAATGGCTTTTAATCAATTTAAAAATGACTTATGAAGTCGATTTTGCGTCAGACTAAAAAAAATGACTAAAAAAATATTGTTGTTTAAGTCGAATAAAAAACTTCAACCAACACTAAAAGTAAATTTTTTTATAATAAAAAAATTGTTGTATTTCCTCCCTATAATATATTCCTAACTAAAAAATTTAATATCCCAACCAAAATTTCATAAAACAAACACAAATTTATACAATATTTATTTAGAAGGTAGATCATACAAATCATATATAATGTATAGAACTAGAGAAATAAACTCAAAATACACCACTTAAAAATAGAACATATATTGTATTAAATTTTACCGATAGACCTAAATAATATTGTTCCCGTCTATTAAATCACATAAAAATCAAACCATACACCATTAAAAACTCACTCTTCAAATTATGTCAGGCTAGATGTTTAAATTTATCAATTCTCTTTTCCTTTTTAATCACACATATGTAAAGTCTGACCATATTTGAAAAACACAAAAACCAAACAAATACAACATATCATTGCACAATTAAAGGCATCGTGACCACCTCTATATTTTAAAACGTCAAGATATAGAACTAGGGTAAAATAAAGGAAATTGCATTCTTTATAGGATAGCTAAGCTATTAAAGTAGCATGAGATTATTGTATATATATATATTATCAACTACAAAATGCATAAGAAGATAGATAAATAACTGAAAATATAGTCAAATAATGTTATGCTTAATTAGAGTTAATACTAAATTGCTAAAAATTAATAATATATATATATATATATCACCTCAACATGGTAAAGTTCACAATTGACCATGACAATAGCACCTCTTCGTTAACATATATCAAAAAAATTCCAAAGTAATCTTGTCAGTATAGAATTGTAAAATACATTTTAGAATTCTCTAAAATTAAAAAAGTTGAAAGAAAGCATTATTTTTCTTCAATAAATTGGTCAATTCGCCGGCACAATTTACCTTTTCCTCATACAACTTATATTGTTGCAAGATAGAAAAACACAATGAATCTTCTTACACATAAACCCATTCGAAGTTACTTCTAAATTTTCATCTCTTAATACTTCAACTTTACTGCTTATTCTTATCTCACGTCTATGAACTTGATAGATTAATATCATAAGTAATAAAAAAATAGATTGCATCCTAAATACAAAAAATGAAACCAACTCCAACAACAATATAAAATACCCTGACATAACTTTCTTTTCTCCCCCTTATTTCACAAATGTAGTCAATGTATAGGAATGATATTACGGAAATAAATCTAAAATTGAAAATAAATAAACTAATTTAAAGTTATCTACAACAACAACAAACATGGACAGAACGACACATACACGATAGTGCGATAATAATGAACATACAGACAAACGCTGCAATAACAACTACCTACGAAAACGCATAAGAACCTCTAGGAAGGTGAAGAATGCAGAGGAAGATGGTGAAGAAGAAAGACGAAGTAGGAGCAATGGAAGGAGGAACGAAACATGAGTGAACAGAGAAAGAAGTTTTTAGGGTTCTCGAACCATTGCAAACCAGAACATGTGGTCATATATATATTTTATTATCAATTTTAAGTCGGTTATTGTTATATCCGCGTTAAACAAACTTCGCATATTTACAAAATTGTCACCGCCTCATTTTTTTAACTCGTTTCTTTTAAAAAAAAAAACGACGTAAACATGTACTGAACAACTTCACATATTTACGCAATTGTCACTACCTCATATTTATAACTAAGTTATTTAAAAAACCGACTTAAACATACATTCGCCTCATTTATTAATTCAGATGGTAGATAATCGACTTAACACTTTGTGTTTAAACTCTATTTGTACTATGATAAATCCCTTTCAAGGCACTAGGCATACAACTTGTAAGTTTCTCATGCTGATTCAAATTAAGGAAGCTACATGGCTTAGAGGAAGTAATCGAAGATGGTTACTCATGTTGATATCAGTGACCCTCGCAATAACAGAAAAATATATCAGTTTTTTCGTTACAAAATTAATCAGCATCAAGTGCACAGCGGAATTTAAATTTTGAGGCATGCAAAGTTAGCAATATAGAAAATTAAAGAGAGAGAGTTTAGAGAAGAAGACACAGAGATTTATCCTGGTTCGGTTGTTCAACGACAACCTACGTCCAGTCCTGAAAATCCAATCGGATTTCAGATTTTCTTCTCCTCAATAGAAAGAATCAATTACAAAGATTTTCCAGTTTCCTCCCTGAAACCTATCAATCTCTAATTATGTCTTTCCTATTGATTACCCTCTGATCCTTGTAGATACTCGTCAATCTAACACAGAATCACAGTGCAACTCTTTCTTGTTGAACACTCTCACCCAAGAAAGTAGCCACCAGTTTCTAGCTGGCTTTCTATCAACCCTTTGATCCTTGTAGACAATCGGCAGCCTAACACAAAATCAAAGTACGACTCTTTCTTGTTGAGACCTCTCACCCAAGAAAGTAGCCACCAGTTTCTAGCTGGGTTTTTAACGTTCGTTTCGTTTCAAAGTATTGTTACAGAATGAATAAAAGAAGTACAAAACAAAAGTCTTCAATCTTGATCAAAGTCTTCTCACGAATCTGGATATTCAATGATTGTTCATGAGGATAACGTCTTTGCTCTCAAGATTACTTTTTCTTTTCTTTCTCCCAATGAATATAGATGATCCTTTATCTTGATCTGAAAAAGAAGTATCAGATTTGTTAACAAAGTGTATGTTGATCTGTAATCAAAGTTATCTTGAGTTCTTAGAAAAGTGAAATGTTATGATCAAAGTTCTTCTTAGAAAAAGATTGAAAGACAGTTTATATAGTTTCTGAAAAAACAACTGCTAAATCGATTTCCCAATCGATGTATTAAAGTTAAAACACATGCTTAATCGATTTGCCAATCGATTTCGCGAGTCTTGTTTTTCTTTAATCTTGAAACTATATAAGCTAATCGATTTACCAATCGATTCTTTTAAAACCACTTTTCAGTAAAACATGTTCAGACTTGTTGGAATCGATTGCCTAATCGATTGCTGGAAAACTGTTTCAATAAAAGTAATTTCAATCGATTACTCAATCGATGTTCCAAATCTCAGAGTCGATGTACAAAAACACAGAGTCGATTTGGTCACAATCTCAGAGTTCACTGTGTTTTCAAAAAGTTTATTTCAATCGATTTGCCAATCGATTGTGTTCAAAACAGTGGCTCAGTTTTTTTGATGTCAATCGACTTGTCAATCGCTTTGGTAGCATGTTCCTGAAAAGTTCTTACCTGGTGTTTAGTTCAATCGATTTCCCAATCGATTGCAACCAAACTTTATCAGAATTGAAAATTTCAACAATAGATTGTCCAATCGATTGTATTTGTCACAGGTGAGGTCATTTTTCAAATGATACTTTGTCAATCGATTTGCCAATCGATTCCCTCAGCACTGGAGTGCTACTGTGACTTATCCAATCGATTTACCAATCGATGTGTTACCATCAGGTTTAATTTGTGAAATGTTCAATCGATTGCCCAATCGATTACTCTCCAAAACAGAGTGCTACTGACTTGTGCAGTTTTCATTTTTAATTAAGCTAATCGATTGCCTAATCGATTTCACATTTACAAACACTTAAGATTTCCTTACACCCTTGTTATGAAATCGATTTCCCAATCGATTTACATAGTCAGAATTCAACTTTTGTTGATTTCTTGTGTTCCAAGCAATTTGATCCAAGTGTGTGGGATTGAATTGGTGTTCCTGAAATTTTGCTCAATTGAAATATTAGATTTATCATATTAAGTATGAATATTGTATGTTTGTTAATTATGTCAAAATTAGGATTCAAAGGACTAAAGTCCAACAATCTCCCCCTTTTTGGCATAATTGACAATCATACAATTTTAACTTGAGCATATCAAACCATTTCAAAAACATACCAAAGAAAACAATTTATAGCATTAAATATGTACCAGATCAGAGCATCAGAGCATGTATCAAATCAGCATGAGTATTATTACATTATTAAGTATCAGAGCAAAAAAACATCATCAGAACATCAGATTCTCCCCCTTAATAATGCAACAACAAGCATATTATCAAGTTATTCAAGTTATAATTTTTCTCCCCCTTTGTCAATTAAGGCAAAAAGGCAGAAAACAATACCTCCCCTATGTTAAAGAACATAAGCATAGGAATTGAAATCATATAACTTGTATATCAGATCAGAACAAAAAAAATATCAGAGCAATTACTGAGCAAGTCAGCTGATTAAGATAACTGAATTTAAACAACATGTGCAGTGTATTAGATCAAACAAACAGATATGCAACAGATGTAGTATGGCAGTATTTATATGATAACAATTAATAAATTCGCTCATACATATATTATTAATAAAACATAAAACAGCAAAGCAGCAAAACAAACAAAATAAGACATCACAAATAAGGAACTTGACCATCTACTCTCCTAAAGTGGGCTGGTTCTCACTATCATCTAGGGGAGAGGTAGAGACTGCTGTATTACCCTCAGCAGGTGTCTCCTCACCGTGAGTCGCAGACCGATCTAGAGGATCTGGCTGTGGTTCCTCAGTTGCTTGGAGACCCAATGTCTGCAATGTCTTCAAACGACAACTTGATACCTAAGTGAGTCTGAATCGCAGCCACATCCTGAGCAACCGAGTTCAAGGATGCTTGTAGAGTCTTCAAAGATGCTTCCAAACTGGACTGTGATTCGATCACCTTGGCATTGTGTGCCATTTGAGCTTCAATAAATTCCAAAATCTTAACAACAAAAGCAGGAGTAGCAGGGACAGTTTCAGTTTGAGGCGGAGGTGGAGGTGGAGGCTGTGCTGGTTCAGCTGCAGGTTGTGATCTTATCCAAATTCCTTGCACCCTTTTCAATTTCATCTGATTCACAATTGATTCTCCAAAAATCAGGGTGGTCTTGACAGATTCTTCATTTACCAAAGAAACCTTGAAGCGTTTGAGAATCTTGGTGATCAGTTGCGGATAAGGTAGCATGAGCTTAGTCTGCGATGCTTCCAACATGTGCCTGAGCACTATCCAAGTCCAGCTCATCCTTAATTCCTTGGATAATCCCCATAGCAGTAGTATGTCCAACTTCTGGACTACTGCGTGATTTCCTGATCTTGGCACTAACATACGAGTCAAAATTAATACATCAACATTCTATGTTGGACCTTCATTTGACCAATGGGCAGTGACACCGATTCAACGAACCCATCGACCATCAGGTCTTTAACTGCTGTGTGTCTATCCATAGACTCTTCCTAACCTTGGTCAGCAGTGTCGGCTTCTGAACTTCCATCAATGGACTTGCCGTAAAAAGGCAATCCTGATAAGGTAGAGAAATCGTCGAAAGACATAGCAATCTTCTTCCCTTTGACTTGAGCAGTGAAACCTTCTTCAGTTAACTTGAAAGATGAGTAGAATTCTCTGATCAGCCTAGGGTAACCGTCAAGCGTAGACGAAAGAAAGTTCTCAAGTCCATGGAATCTGAGGTGATCCTGAAAAGTGAACTCGACATTATCAAATATAGGGAAATCCATTGTCCTTGCTTCATGGATTTTTCTTTTTACGAAATCAGCTGATATGGAGGATTGAGGTTCCTTTTCTTTTGGTGCAGGGACCTTCTTTGCAGGGGGTGAAGAAATGGGTTTCTTCTTTCGCTTTTGAGTAATCTCCTTCATTGCATCAGCCATTAATTTCTCAGTGGGAGGTTCCTTACGTTTCTTGATCTTTTCTTGAATTGGAGCAGGAGCCTTGCCCTTGTCTTTGGCAAGAATCTTGTGAGTTGGAATCGGAACTCTCTTTGTTATAGTTGGTGGGGTGAAGGAGTTTCACTTGTTGAAGATGAAGAAGGTGAAGGTGTATGTGGCTGGGTTTGTTTCACACGAGCCATGATCGCAAAACAAAAAAAAGATTGAATGTAGGTAGAGTGTAGATAGAATGAACAAACTGATGAAGATGCAGAAAAGTGAAGCAGATAGAGTGAAAAACTGAAAAATCTGGAAAATCTGAAAAATCTGAGAAATCTGAGATGAAGAAATCGATTTTGTCCTTTACCTTTTTATACTTTTACCCTTGTCAATCGATTTCCAAATCGATTGGGTTACCGTTACTCCGAATCCTTAATCGATTGTGTAATTATGATGTCCAACGGCTAGTAAAAAGATTCGCAACGGTCATATTCCAAATCGATTCCCCAATCGATTTTCCGTTTTACTTAATCGATGTCCAAATCGATTGTCCCAAATGCCAAATACTGAACACTGAATCAATCGATTTCCAAATCGATGCTCGGATTTTTACAAAATATTTTCCAAAAACTCTGAAGTCTGGGCTAACCAAATCGATATCCAAATCGATTCTTTAAAGAAACAAAGAACAAACTCGAAATCGATTAATCAATCGATTTAAACAAAAAAAAAAACTTTCTGATTAACTGCCATTGACTCTTTTCCTCTGTCATCAATACAACTTGGTTGACCAATCTTTCTTCATTTAATGTTAAAGACAAGATTCTCATACTTGTCTCATTTCACGTGTCTTGAGCATCCACTTTCAAATATCAATCTTGCTTGGTGGATGTCAAGTACACCTGCAAAAATATAATTAATTTTTGGATCTAGGTACCCAATTCAGATTGGGTCCTGGGGGGTCAGTCTTAAACACAGATTCTTTTGCTATCCAAACTTGCTTCCATCCTCTATTGGCTAATTTTTTAAATTTGCAATTTGACACAAAATGTCCCTTTCTACAACAGAAATGACATTTGCCATCAAAGGATGAATATTTGTTTGGTTTAGTAAAGGTGTCATACATACTCTTAGCAATAGCAGTTTTTTGACCATGTTTGACATTTCTGGTTTGCATATACCCAATACCAGATCTGTTTTTATTTTTTCTTTTGACATGCATATTTGGTGTATATCCTAAACCAGATTTTTCATGAACATGTCTTTGATTGCTAAGTATGACATTTAGCTTATCTTTACTATTTGCAAAATTTAATAAATCAGATTTTAATGATGCAACAGTATTTTCAAGTTCAATGCACTTTGCAGATTTTTCCTGTGAATCCTTTTCAGTTGTTCACATAAATTTTCAATTTCTTTCTGTTCAACATTCATTTGTTCAAGCATTTTCTTTGTGCTTAACAACTGTTTTATGGATTTCACATAATCATCATGCAATTCATTGAAAGCTTCTTGTAGTTCATCATATGTTGGATTAAATTGCGAACTAACCTCACTGTCAGATTCTGAATTAGTGTGAGCCATGAGACATAAATTCACTTTTTCTTCATCCGAAGAGGCAGAGGACTCATCGTTATCGTTGTCACTCCATGCAATATATGCTTTTCTGGTTTTGGTGACTGATTCCTTGCCTTTTGATTTTGTAGCTCTAGTCTTGTTTTGCAATTTGTAGCATTCTGACTTTATGTGACCAATCTTACCACATTCATAGCATGTAACTGTCTTGATGTCACTAGTCTTAGAGCTGGATGGTTTTCTGAATTTGTTATCTTTTTTCTTCAGAAACTTCTTAAATTTCTTGACAAGTGATTCGATTTCAGTCTCTTCATTTTCACTGCTGGATCCATCTGAGTAGCTATCGGATTCAGGTTTAGATTGATGGGTTTGTATTTTCAAGCATAATCCTTTCTTTTTCCTGCTTTCCATTTCTGATTCGTCCAGCCGATGTAATTCCATTTCATGTTCTCTTAGTTTACCAAACAAAGTTGTTGTCGTCATCTTTGCTAGATCTTTAGATTCAGCTATAGCGGTAATTTTGGGCTGCCATTCTCTGGTTAAACATCTCATAATCTTTCCAATCTGCTGTTCGTTATCCACATCTTTTCCTAGTGCATGCAGGTTGTTGACAATGTGTGTGAATCTGGTTTGCAAATCACTGATTGATTCTTCCTTCTTCATGCTAAATAATTCATATTCGTGCATGAGCGTGTTCACGCGAGCTCTCTTTACGTCAGTAGTACCTTCGTACGTTTCTTGGAGGATGTCCCACATCTCTTTTGCTGACTTGCAATTGGACACTCTAAAGAACTCTTCTGCACATAGGGCGGACGTGATGATGTTCTTCGCCTTCGCATTGAAACCAACCTTCTTTTTGTCTTCATCGGACCAGTCGGCTCTAGGCTTGAGAATCATTGAGTCGTTAGTTCCTGCAATCTTGGGAATGTATGGACCGTTTTCAACAGCGTCAAGGATGTCTATGCCACTTGCTTCCAGGAATATTAGCATTCTTTGGCTTCCAGTTACATGTAGGCTGTACCGTTGAAAGCTGGTGGACGTGCTAACGAAGTGCCTTCTCCCAGAACGTCAGTCGAGGCCATCTTCTTATAAGTGTTACCTCTCAAGAAGTTAGGCTCTGATTACCAATTGTTGATATCAGTGACCTCGCAATAACAGAAAATATATCAGTTTTCGTTACAAAATTAATCAGCATCAA
>PGWS01023766.1:0-21121 GCA_002896235.1 Cicer reticulatum | reverse complement strand
AGGTCATTTTTAAAATGATACTTTGTCAATCGATTTGCCAATCGATTCCCTCAACACTGGAGTGCCACTGTGACTTATCCAATCGATTTACCAATCGATGTGTTACCATCAAGTTTAATTTGTGAAATGTTCAATCGATTTGCCAATCGATTACCCTCCAAATCAGGGTGCTACTGACTTGTGCAGTTTTCATTTTTAATTAAGCTAATCGATTGCCTAATCGATTTCACATTTACAAACACTTAAGATTTCCTTACACCCTTGTTATGAAATCGATTTCCCAATCGATTTACATAGTCAGAATTCAACTTGTGTTGATTTCTTGTGTTCCAAGCAATTTGATCCAAGTGTGTAGGATTAAATTATGGTTCCTGAAATCTTGCTCAATTAAACTGTTAGATTTATCATATGATGTATGAATATTGTATGTTGTTAATTATGTCCAAATTAGGATTCAAAGGACTAAAGTCCAACAATCTCCCCCTTTTTGGCATAATTGACAATCATACAATTTTAACTTGAGCATATCAAACCATTTCAAAATCATACCAAAGAAAACAATTTATAGCATTAAATATGTACCAGATCAGAGCATCAGAGCATGTATCAAATCAGCATGAGTATTATTACATTATTAAGTATCAGAGCAAAAAACATCATCAGAACATCAGATTCTCCCCCTTAATAATGCAACAACAAGCATATTATCAAGTTATCAAGTTATAATTTTTCTCCCCCTTTGTCAATTAAGGCAAAAAGGCAGAAAACAATACCTCCCCCTATGTTAAAGAACATAAGCATAGGAATTGAAATCATATAACTTGTATATCAGATTAGAAAAAAAATATCAGAGCAATTACTGAGCAAGTCAGTTGATTAAGATAACTGAATTTAAACAACATGTGCAGTGTATCAGATCAAACAAACAGATATGCAACAGATGTAGTATGGCAGTATTTATATGATAACAATTAATAAATTTGCTCTACATATATTTATGTAAAATATAACAGAAAAGCAGCAAGACAAACAAAATAAGACATCACAAATAGGAACTTGACCATCTACTCCTAAAGTGGGCTGGTTCCACTATCATCTAGGGGAGAGGTGAGACGCTGTATTACCCTCAGCAGGTGTCTCCTCACGTGAGCCGCAGCCCGGATCTAGAGGATCTGGCTTGTGGTTCCTCAGTTCTTTGGCGCCAATGTCTGCAATGTCTTCAAACAACAACTTGATACCTAAGTGAGTCTGAATCGCAGCCACTCCTGAGCACCGAGTTCAAGGATGCTTGTAGGTCTTCAAAGATGCTTTCCAAACTGGACTGTGATTCGATCAACCTTGGCATTGTGTGCCATTTGAGCTTCAATAAATTCCAAAATTAAACAAACAAAGCAGGAGTAGCAGGGACATTTCAGTTGAGGCGGAGGTGGAGGTGGAGGTTGTGTTGGTCACTGCAGGCGTGATCTTATCCAAATTCCTTGCACCCTTTTCAATTTCATCTGATTCACAATTGATTCTCCAAAAATCAGGGTGGTCTTGACAGATTCTTCATTTACCAAAGAAACCTTGAAGCGTTTGAGAATCTTGGTGATCAGTTGCGGATAAGGTAGCATGAGCTTAGTCTGCAATGCTTCCAACATGTGCCTGAGCACTATCCAAGTCCAGCTCATCCTTAATTCCTTGGATAATCCCCATAGCAGTAGTATGTCCAACTTCAGGACTACTGCGTGATTTCCTGATCTTGGCACTAACATACGAGTCAAAGCATACATCAACATTCTATGTTGGACCTTCATTTGACCAATGGGCAGTGAAACCGATTCAACGAACCCATCGACCATCAGGTCTTTAACTGCTGTGTGTCTATCCATAGACACTTCCCAACCTTGGTCAGCAGTGTCGGCTTCTGAACTTCCATCAATGGACTTGCCGTAAAAAGGCAATCCTGATAAGGTAGAGAAATCGTCGAAAGACATAGCAATCTTCTTCTTTGACTTGAGCAGTGAACTTCTTCGTTACTTGAAAGATGAGTAGAATTCCTGATCAGCCTAGGGTAACCGTCAAGTGTGACGAAAGAAAGTTCTCAGTCCATGTGAATCTGAGGTGCATCTGAACAAGTGAACTCGACATTATCAAAATAAGGAAAAATCCATTGTCCTTGCTTCATGGATTTTTCTTTTTTAACGAAACAGCTAATATGGAGGATTGAGGTCCTTTCTTTGGTGCAGGGACTTCTTGCAGAGTGAAGAAATGGTTTCTTCTTTCCTTTGAGTAATCTCCTTCATTGCATCCAGCCATTAATTTCTCAGTGGGAGGTTCCTTACGTTTCTTGATCTTTCTTTGATTGGAGCAAGCCTGCCCCTTGTCTTTGGCATAAGAATCTTGTGATTGGAATCGGAACTCTCTTTGTTAGAGTGTGGGCTGAAGGAGTTTCACTGTTGAAAGAAGAAGGTGAAGGTGTATGTGGCTGGGTTGTTCACACGACCATGATCGCAAACAAAACAACAAGATTGAATGTAGGTAGAGTGAGTGATAGAATGAACAAACTGATGAAGATGCAGAAAAGTGAAGCAGATAGAGTGAAAACTGAAAAATCTGGAAAATTGAGAAATCTGAGATGAAGAAATCGATTTTGTCCTTACCTTTTTATACTTTTACCCTGTCAATCGATTTCCATCGATGGGTTACCGTTAACCGAATCCTTAATCGATTGTGTAATTATGATGTCCAACGGCTAGTAAAAAGTTCGCAACGTCATATTCCAAATCGATTCCCAAATCGATTTTCCGTTTTACTTAATCGATGTCCAAATCGATGTCCCAAATGTCAAATACTGAAACACTGAATCAATCGATTTCCCAATCGATGCTCGGAATTTTTACAAAATATTTTCCAAAAAATCTGAAGTCTGGGTTAACCAAATCGATATCCAAATCGATTCTTTAAACAAACAAAGAACAAACTCGAAATCGATTATCAATCGATTTAAAACAAAAAACTTTCTGATTAACTGCCATTGACTCTTTTCCTCTGTCATCAATACACAACTTTGGTTGGCAATCTTTCTTCATTTAATGTTCATTTAATGTTAAAGACAAGATTCTCATACTTTGTCTCATTCACGTGTCTTGAGCATCCACTTTCAAATATCAATCTTGCTTGGTGGATGTCAAGTACCTCAAAAATATATTATTTTGGATCTAGGTACCCAATTCAGATTGGTCCTGGGGGTCAGTCTTAAACCAGATCTTTGCTATCCAAACTTGCTTCCATCCTCTATTGGCTAATTTTTTAAATTGCAATTTGACACAAAATGTCCCTTTCTACAACAGAAATGACATTGCCATCAAAAGATGAATATTTGTTTGGTTTAGTAAAGGTGTCATACATACTCTTAGCAATAGCAGTTTTTTGACCATGTTTGACATTTTCTGGTTTGGCATATACCAATACCAGATCTGTTTTTATTTTTCTTTTGACATGCATATATTGGTGTATATCTAAACCAGATTTTTCATGAAACATGTCTTTGATTGCTAAGTATGACATTTAGTAGCTTATCTTTACTATTGCAATTTAATAAATCAGATTTTTAATGATGCAACAGTATTTTCAAGTTCAATGCACTTTGCAAGATTTTTCCTGTGAATCCTTTTTCCAGTTGTTCACATAAAATTTTCAATTTCTTTCTGTTCAACATTCATTTGTTCAAGCATTTTCTTTGTGCTTAACAACTGTTTATGGATTTCACATCATTCATCATGCAATTCATTGAAAGCTTCTTGTAGTCCATCATATGTTGGATTAAATTGCGAACTAACCTCACTGTCAGATTCTGAATAGTGTGAGCCATGAGACATAAATTCACTTTTTTCTTCATCCGAAGAGGCAGAGGACTCATCGTTATCGTTGTCACTCCATGCAATATATGCTTTCTGGTTTGGTGACTGATTTCCTTGCCTTTTGATTTTGTAGCTCTAGTCTTGTTTTGCAATTTGTAGCATTCTGACTTTATGTGACCAATCTTACCACATTCATAGCATGTAACTGTCTTGATGTCACTAGTCTTAGAGCTGGATGGTTTTCTGAATTTGTTATCTTTCTTCTTCAGAAACTTCTTAAATTTCTTGACAAGTGATTCGATTTCAGTCTCTTCATTTTCACTGCTGGATCCATCTGAGTAGCTATCGGATTCAGGTTTAGATTGCTGGGTTTGTATTTTCAAGCATAATCCTTTCTTTTTCCTGCTTTCCATTTCTGATTCGTCCAGTCGATGTAATTCCATTTCGTGTTCTCTTAGTTTACCAAACAAAGTTGCAGTCGTCATCTTTGCTAGATCTTTAGATTCTGCTATGGCTGTTATCTTTGGCTGCCATTCTCTGGTTAGACATCTCATAATCTTTCCAATCTGCTGTTCGTTATCCACATCTTTTCCTAGTGCATGCAGGTTGTTGACAAGTGTGTGTGAATCTGGTTTGCAAAATCGCTGATTGATTCTTCCTTCTTCATGCTAAATAATTCATATTCGTGCATGAGCGTGTTCACGCGAGCTCTCTTTACGTCAGTAGTACCTTCGTGCGTTTCTTGGAGGATGTCCCACATCTCTTTTGCTGACTTGCAATGGACACTCTAAAGAACTCTTCTGCACATAGGGCGGACGTGATGATGTTCTTCGCCTTCGCATTGAAACAACCTTCTTTTGTCTTCATCGGACCAGTCGGCTCTAGGCTTGAGAATCATTGAGTCGTTAGTTCCTGCAATCTTGGGAATGTATGGACCGTTTTCAACAGCGTCAAGATGTCTATGCCACTTTGCTTCCAGGAATATTAGCATTCTTTGCTTCTAGTACATGTAGGCTGTACTTTGAAAGCTGGTGGCGTGCTAACGAAGCGCCTTCTCCCAGAACGTCAGTCGAGGCCATCTCTTATAAGTGTTACCTCTCAAGAAGTTAGGCTCTGATACCAATTGTTGATATCAGTGACCTCGCAATAACGAAAATATATCAGTTTTTCGTTACAAATTAATCAGCATCAAGTGCACAGCGGAATTTAAATTTTGAGGCATGCAAAGTTAGCAATATAGAAAATTAAAAAGAGAGAGTTAGAGAAGAAGGACACAGAGATTTATTCCTGGTTCGGTTGTTCAACGACAACCTACGTCCAGTCCTGAAAATCCAATTGGATTTCAGATTTTCTTCTCCTTCAATAGAAAGAATCAGTTACAAAGATTGTCCAGTTTCCTCCCCGAAACCTATCATTCTTAATGATCTCTTTCCTATTGATTACCTCTGATCCTTGTAGATACTCGTCAATCTAACACAGAATCACAGTGCAACTCTTTCTTGTTGAGCACTCTCATCCAAGAAAGTAGCCACCAGTTTCTAGCTGGCTTTCTATCAACCCTTTGATCCTTGTAGACAATCGGCAGCCTAACACAAAATCAAAGTACGACTCTTTCTTGTTGAGACCTCTCACCCAAGAAAGTAGCCACCAGTTTCTAGCTGGGTTTTTACGTTCGTTTTCGTTTCAAAGTATTGTTATAGAATGAATAAAAGAAGTACAAAACAAAAGTCTTCAATCTTGATCAAAGTCTTCTTCACGAATCTGGATATTCAATGATTGTTCATGAGGATAAAGTCTTTGCTCTCAAGATTACTTTTTCTTTTCTTTCTCCCAATGAATATGGATGATCCTTTTTCTTGATCTGAAAAAGCAGTATCAGATTTGTTAACAAAGTGTATTTTGATCTGTAATCAAAGTTATCTTGAGTTCTTAGAAAAGTGAAACGTTATGATCAAAGTTCTTCTTAGAAAAAGATTGAAAGACAGTTTATATAGTTTCTGAAAAACAACTGCTAAATCGATTTCCCAATCGATTCATTAAAGTTAAAATACATGCTTAATCGATTTGCCAATCGATTTCGCGAGTCTTGTTTTTCTTTAATCTTGAAACCATATAAGCTAATCGATTCTTTTAAAAACCACTTTTCAGTAAAACATGTTCAGACTTGTTGGGAATCGATTGCCTAATCGATTGCTGGAAAACTGTTTCAATAAAAGTAATTTCAATCGATTACTCAATCGATGTTCCAAATCTCAGAGTCGATGTACAAAAACACAGAGTCGATTTGGTCACAATCTCAGAGTTCACTGTGTTTTCAAAAAGTTTATTTCAATCGATTTGCCCAATCGATTGTGTTCAAAAAACAGTGGCTCAGTTTTTTGATGTCAATCGATTTTGTCAATCGATTTGATTCAAAACAGTGACTCAGTTATTTGATGTCAATCGACTTGTCAATCGCTTTGGTAGCATGTTCCTGAAAATTTCTTACCTGGTGTTTAGTTCAATCGATTTCCCAATCGATTGCAACCAAACTTTATCAGAATTGAAAATTTCCACAATGGATTGTCCAATCGATTGTATTTGGTCACAGGTGAGGTCATTTTTCAAATGATACTTTGTCAATCGATTTGCCAATCGATTCCCTCAGCACTGGAGTGCTACTGTGACTTATCCAATCGATTTACCAATCGATGTGTTACCATCAGTTTTAATTTGTGAAATGTTCAATCGAGTTCCCAATCGATTACTCTCCAAATCAGAGTGCTACTGACTTGTGCAGTTTTCATTTTTTAATTAAGCTAATCGATTGCCTAATCGATTTCACATTTACAAACACTTAAGATTTCCTTACACCCTTGTTATGAAATCAATTTCCCAATCGATGTACATAGTCAGAATTCAACTTTTGTTGATTTCTTGTGTTCCAAGCAATTTGATCCAAGTGTGTAGGATTGGATTATGGTTCCTGAAATCTTGCTCAATTAAACTGTAAATTTATCATATCATGTATGAATATTGTATGTTGTTAATTATGTCAAAATTAGGATCAAAAGGACTAAAGTCCAACAAATGTACCGCCTATCGCAGGCAAGGTACCAATTACCGAGGTGCCACCTATCACGGGTCTGCACGATTTACTAAAAAAGCGTAAACCATAAACGTACTGCCTATCACGGGCCCGTATCGTTTACCCGAGGTGCCACCTATCACGGGTCTGCACGATTTACTAAAACAACGTAAATTGTAAATGTACCGCCTATCACAAGCCAAAGTACTATTTACCAAGGTGCCAGCTATCACGGGTCTGCACAATTTACAAAAAAAAAGAAAACCATAAACGTACTGCCTATCACGGGCCTGTATCGTTTATCGAGGTGCCACCTATCACGGGTCTGCACGGTTTTCAAAAACGTAAATCATAAATGTACCGCCTATCACAGGCCAAAGTACTATTTATTAAGGTGCCACCTATCACGGGTCTGCACGATTACAAAAAGCATGAAAATGCATGAGCATATACTGACTCCATCCACAACAATCGTTAAGCAAATGCAGATATTAAAAAGATTCCCCATTTTATACTCACTTAACTTAAACGATTTTCAACAACAAAATATTAAGCAAACAGAAATATTAAGAGATTCCCATTCTTAATACTCTTTGACTTAAACGATTTTCAAAACAAAACTTTAAGTAAACAGAAATATTAAGAGATTCCCCATTCTTAATACTCTTTTAATTAAACGATTTCCCGAAACGAATATTAAGTAAACAAGATATTAAGAGATTCCCCATTCTTAATACTCATTTAACTTAACGATTTCAAAACAAAACATTCAGTAAACAAGACTTTAAGAGATTCCCCATTCTTAATACTCATTTAACTTAACGATTTTCAAAACAAAATATTAAGCAACCGAGACATTAAGAGATTCCCCATTCTTAACGCCCAGTTAACTTAAACGATTTTTCAAAACAACATTAAGTAACCCAGACATTAAGAGATTCCCCATTCTCAATATCCAGTTAACTTAAACGATTTTCACAAACACACATTAAGTAAACCGAGATATTAAAAGATTCCTCATTTTTTAATACTCGTTTAACTCTAATGGTTTTCAAATTTCACAACAAAACCAACTCAAAACATTTTATCAAATGCAATTCACAATCCACACCAAAACACATCAAATTTCATCGGTATTAGACTTAGAACCCGTCAAATACGACGAACACAAATCAACATAAACATAGCACTCAAACACATCAAATTTCATTTCCCATTAATCATACAACAAATGAGTTAAGTTATTTTCCACGAACATCCATCAAATATAACCAAAACCTAACTCTAAGATTTTACCCATAAAGTCTAGATCCATTTCCCCCAAATCAATACTCAAACCCTAACAAGATCCTTTCCACACAATCACAGATAAGTCCCTAATGCAAACTAAAAGTTTGGAAGGAGCCCTTACCTTAACGTTAGCTCAAACGTGCGTTTTCCGGTACCTGTGAGTATAATCCGATAAATTTTCCGCTTGCAACCACGCTTCCAAAACTGTCCACTAGCGCGTAGCATGGAGGTGAGCACCTTCCCTTCATCACTTCTTGAAACGACGTTTAGATCTAGGTGAACGGGAGGGTTTGTTTTGAATCTCAAATACCGTTTTACTTCGTTTTTCGAATCAAAGAGAATAGTGGAGTTGAGAAATCCTTTTCTAACGCTCACCCAACCTTGGGTTACTATTCTGAAGAAAAGAAGCAAGAAAACGAAAAATGGAGGAGAAGGGAAAAGGGGGTCACGGTTGATCAGAGGAAGAAGATGGTGTTGGTATGGTACGACCTCGTAATAATCGGAATATATCAGAATGTATCAGTTCTTTATGAAATAAATCAATTTCATACACACAGCGCGAAATTAAATTGTGGCATACAAGATTAGCAAGGTCTGTTAGATTGATATGAGATTAACAAGATGCATACAAGTCAAATTATCAGATTAAACAATATTACTTACTCACAGAATATGTTTAACATGCATCTAATATTAATCACATATACAAATATATCAAGATAGAAAATTAAAGGAGTTAAGGGTTAGAGAAGATTGCACCAAGAATTTATACTGGTTCAGTTGTCAACTTGACAACCTACATCCAGTCCTGAAAATCCAAACGGATTTTCAGATTTTCTTCTCCAATAGAAAGAATCCAATTACAGATTGTCCAGTTTCCTCCCCGAAACCTATCTATCTTAATGATCTCTTTCCTATTGATCACCCTCTGATCCTTGTAGATACTTAGCAATCTAACACAGAATCAAAGTCCGACTCTTTCTTGTTGAGCACTCTCACCCAAGAAAGTAGCCACCAGTTTCTAGCTGGCTTTTCTCGCTTTTCGTTTTTGTTTCAAAGAATTATTACAAACAGAATTAAGGAAGAACAAAAAGTAGTCTTCAATCTTGTCAATGTGGCTTCTCACAATTCTGGATATTCAAAGATTGTTTATGAGAACCCTTGTCTTTCAAGATCACTTTTCCAGCTATCTTTTTGATTGTTGATAATCTTCTTTTTCTTTGATCTGAAAAAAGTAATCTCAGTGTATTAACCAAGTGTTATTGTATATCAAGAATATTCAAAGTGTATTTCAGATTGTTATCATATGTTTGAAAGAATGATTGAAGACAGTTTATATAGTTTCTGAAAAACATATTAATCAATCGATTTACCAATCGATTTTGTAAAGTGATAAACCAGTCTAATCAATTTGCCAATCGATTATCGTGTGTCTTGTTTCTTGAATTCTTGAAACTATATAAAGCCAATCGATTTGCCAATCGATTCTTTAAACAACAATTTTTCAGTGATTATGTTAAGACTGATATGAATCGATTTCGTAATCGATTGCAGATGTTATGTTCAAAACGAAGCACATATCAATCGATTGCGTAATCGATTTATCAAGTCTTCATAATCAATTAACAAATACTTAAAAATCGATTTGATCACACGCTCAGAGTTCACTGGGTTTTCAAAAGGTTTTGTCAATCGATTTGCCAATCGATTGTGTTTAAGTCAGTGACTCAGCTATTTTGATACTAATCGACGTGCTAATCGATTTGTATGTATTTGTCTGAAAACGTTCTTACCTGGGATTTAGTTCAATCGATTTCCCAATCGATTGCAACCAAATTTAACTTGATTGAAATTTTACAACATAGATTGTCCAATCGATTTGTATGTCAAAGGAAAAAGTTATTTTGCAAGTGATATTTAAGCAATCGATTTGCCAATCGATTACCCTTAAAACTGGGGTTTTCCACTGTGACTTGTCCAATCGATTTCCCAATCGATGTATTTCAATCAGAGGTTTACTTTTGTGAGATGTATAATCGATTTGTCAATTGATTACCCTCAAAACTGGGGTGCTACTGACTTGTGCAATTTTTATTTCTAATTCAGTCAGTCGATTGCCCAATCGATTATACCAACACAAAACAGCTTGTGTTTCCTTACACCCGCTTGTTATGAAATCGATTTCCCCAATCGATTTGCTTCAGTCAAAAGTCAACTTTAGTTGATTTCTTTGTGTTCCAAGCAACTGTTCCAAGTGTGTAGAAGGATGATTGTTGTTCCTGTAAAGTCTTGCTCAATTCAAATATTAGATTTTGATGCATGTATTGTATGAACATTGTTGAATTATTTAATTATTGTCCAAAAATAGGAATCAAAAGGATCAAGATCCATACAATTCTCCCCCTTTTTGTGCATAATTGACAATTCATACAATTGTAACTTGAGCATTTCAAAACTTAACAATCATAAGTGTATTATAAACTACATTATTAATTATTATTTTCGTATTAGAGCAATCAGAGCAAAAACAAATCAGATACAGATAATGCAACTAACAAGTTATAATTTTTCTCTCCCCTTTGTCAGTTAAGTCAAAAAGGCAGAAAAAATAATTTTTCCGCCCTATGTTAAAGGAACATATGCATTGAGGTGAAATCATATAACATAGTGCATCAGAAACAATGAAGTTTTATAGTGTATAAAGTCAAAATCAATCAATGCAATTAATGAGCAACTTAGATGATTAAGCCAAATTGATATAACATTTATTAAAAATTCATCATACATCACAGAATATAACAGGTCAGAGCAAAACAGTATGAAACCTAAGGGTCCTAATCACCTAGTCTAGGCTGGTCCTTACTATCATCTATGGGAGAGGTTGAGACAGCTGTATTAACCTCAGCAGGTGTCTCATCACCGTGAGTCTCAGGGTTATCTAGGGGATTTGGGTTAGGTTCATCTGCAGCTTGTCGACCAATATCCGCACGACTTCAAATGACAGTTTTGATGCCGAGGTGTGTTGAAATCGCATCCACATCGTGAACCACTGAGTTCAAAGGAGTCTTGCAGAGTCTTAAGCGTGCTTCCAATCTGGTCTGAAGATTCCAACACTTTGGCATTGTGTTGCCATCTGAGCTCAATGAATCCATTATTTTGTTCACAAAATCAGGGAGTAGCAGATTCATGTGACTGGTTGAAGGTGAGGAGCTGAGTTGGGGTTCGGCTGGTTCAACAGCAGCTTGAGGTCTTATCCATTTGCCATGTAACCGCTTTCAATTGCATCTGATTTCACAATTGATTTCACCAAACATCCAATGTCGTTTTATGCAATTCCTCATTTCCAAATGAGACCCTTGAGTGTTTTGCAGAATTTAGTGATCAACTGTGGATAAGGCAGCATCAGCTTGCTTTGAAGATGCTTCCAACATGTGCCTTAGCAACAATCCAACATCCAGCTCAATCCTTAACTCCCCATAACAGTATGATGTCCAACTTCTGGACCACATGCATGATTTTCCCGATCTCGGTACCAGCATACGCGTCAGAGCATACATCAACATCCTCTGTTGAACCTTCATTTGACCAATGGGCCAGTGAAATCGATTCAACAAACCCATCGACCATCAGGTCTTTAACTCGCGGTATGCCCATCAAGTGTTTCTTCCCAACCTTCATCGGCAGTGTCAGCTTCCGAGCTGCCATCAATAGATTTGCCTTAGAAAGGGCAATCCAGATAAAGTTGAGAACTCATCAAAGGACATTGCAATCCTTTTTCCCTTAACCACAAAGCAGTAAAACCTTCTTCAGTTAACTTAAATGTAGAAAAGAATAAAACTCCCTGATCAGCACCTAGGATAGCTATCAAGTGTAGAAGACAGAAAACTCTCCAATCCATGAAACCTGAGGTGGTTCTGAAAAGTGAATTCCACAACATCAAAAATATCAAAATCCATGGTTTCTTAGCTTCATGAATTTTCCTTTTTGCGAAGTCTGTTAGACAGAGATGGTTGTAGCCTCCTTTTCCTTTGGTGCAGAGACCTTCTTAGGAGGTGGAGAAGAATTAGGCTTCTTCTTCCTTTTCTGAGTAATTTCTTTCATGGCATCAGCCATGAGCTTTTCAGTAGGGGGTTCTTTACGTTTCTTCGGCTTTTCTTGGATTGGGGCTGGAGCTTTTCCTTTATCTTTTGCAAGTATTTTGTGAGTTGGGATGGGTACTCTTTTTGTCAAAGTTGGAGGTGGTGATGGTTGTAAACTACATGTTTTTGATGACGACAAGACCACCAACTATGGACAATGCAGCAAGATCAAAAAGAAGATCAAACCATCTTGAATGAGCTTCCAAATCCAAATAATAAATGAGTAAATATAAAGGTATATGATACACATCAATCATAGTTCAAATACTTGAGAACAATTCATATTTACATATGCATTTTAACCATGTTTTTTCAAAAATCATAAACAACATTAACAATCATTTAAAATCATATTTTTGACAATTGCATAAGTGTATTCGAATACACCATGTTGTATTCGAATACAACTTAAGTCAGAAGCAAAACTTTAAAAGGTGTATTCGACTACACGCATCTGTAGTCGACTACAAGCTAAGTCAGTGGCCAAGTGTATTCGACTACATCCATCTGTAAGTCGACTACATGCTAAGTCAGTAGCCAAAATGTATTCGACTACACTCATATGTAGTCGAATACAAGTTAAGTCAGAGGCTAAAATACATTGATCTGTATTCGACTACACTGATGTGTATTCGAATACAAGGTGTAAAATTTGAATTTTTTAAACGTTACAAAGATGTGTATTCGAATACACATATACTGTATTCGAATACACCTGGAAACATTACAATTTTTCAGATCTGGAATGCTTCTAGAACATTGTAATTTTTCATCAAACCTCTTGGATCAATGGCCACGAATCTGAAAGGATGTTTTATGGAGTAATAAATAAGACCCATAACTTCAGATCAAAAAATAAACGATCCTTGAATTAATTCATGTTGAACAACTTTGAAAAAATTCTGATTTTTCTAAGTACTTGCATTAGATTTTCATATCATTCTAAAAAGTTCTCAAGTACTTGAATTACTATTGAGTTGTTTATCAATATACCACATCTTAGATTTATTCAAACCTTTATTGTATCATTTGTACAAGTAAGATAGTGGTGTGCTATCTTAGAAAGAATTGTTAGAAGTTTTGTAGCAAGAATCCCAGGGTGGGAATTGTACATTTTCTGACAAGTAGTTGATTAATCTCTTGTGGTGTGCAAGAGGACTGGACGTACCCTTGTTATAAGGGGAACCAGGATAAATCTTATCCGTGTTCATTTACTTACTGCACTTGTTATTAAGCCTTGTTCTTAAACTCAGAAAATCTGATTACCATATCACTAAAAACAAGAAAATTTACTAACACCTAATCACGCCCTCACCCTCCTTAGATGCGTACTCTCTATACTAACAATTATTTGGCATCAGAGCAGGTTAAGGTAACTTATTCTGATCAATTACTCATGCTTCCGCACAAACTGTCTTTAGAGATGGTGGTAGCAGTACCAAGCCACCATGGTTTTGTTGTGAGAGCACTACGATTTTGGAAAAATCCGTATGCAAGCATATCTCGAAGCGCACAAGGAGATGACATATGGGATGCCGTCGAAAAGGTCCTCATATTCCAAAAACTGTTCAATAAACAAAGAAGAAATAAAAATAAAAATTCTTGGACGGATGAGGATAAGAGAAAAGTGCTTGTTCGATATTAATAAGCGCTAAGAACCATATTTACAATCTGCACTAGGAATGAGAATGAGATTTTATCCGCATATCTCACTGTAAAAAAACAGCAAAGAAATATGGGATACGTTGGACAGAGTATCTCACGAAGCACCATTGAAGTAAAAAGATCCAAACTCAACACACTTACTCTACAAGAATATGAGTTATATTCCATGCAGGTCCCGAGAATTCTATTGTTAGGATATACAGAAAAAGTTCTCTATCGATTATATACAATATTGACAGCACTTTGGATGAAAATCTTACACAAATGATGAAGCTCTAAATCTAAGTACTAAGGTCATTGTTAAGTGGCATGCAACCAAAGTTATCAGCAATATCAGAAAAGAAACGCCTATCCAAGATGATCTCTTCTGCACTAGTGTTCTGCGGGAAATACTTTATCCTAGAGCATGCCAAATCGAATCGGAAAGGCTAGAACAAAATGAAAGTCAAGAAAAGAAGAACAAGGAAAAATATATTGCGTTAAAGACTGAATCATCTGAGACAAAGCAAGCACCGTGTGAGATGATCGAGCGATCAGATAGCATGGATTTAAAATATTATCCTTCTTGTTAAGAAATTATGGTAAATTTCTAAACTGACGGACGAACACACAAAACGAAAGCTTCAAGAAGAAAGATAATTCTACATCAAATTCAATTAATTTCACTTGCTTTCGAATGTGGAAAACAAGGACATATTAAAGCACATAGACTGCCCCAAATATTGCTAAGAAGAATATTAAACAGAAGAAAGACTTCTACAAGAAAAGCATATACTAGGCATTGGGAAGACAATGAAGTAAGTTCATCTTGGAAACTCAGAAAAAGTGTGAAGAATGCGTCCAATGTTCATTAATGGCCTCGCGCTATGGCAATTCAATGATGAAGAGGTTAGTAATATAGACTCTCCCTTATAATAAGACTAATACTGAATTAATTATAGAATACAATGATGCTCAAAACGCAATATAAAGAATTACTGACATGAATGTAAAATCTATGTAAACTAGTATCAACACAAAAGAAACAAATCTCAAGTTTACAAGAAAAAGTTGATATTATGGAGAAAAATTCTGAAAAACCTAAACAGAATTCTGCATGGCAATAAATGTGAATCCCTCTCTTTCAAATTGTCTCAAATGTAGAAATAGAGTAATTGAACGATACGAAAAGAGGTGACAATTAGGATTGGAAAATGTTCTAAACATGCAAAGATACTCAAACTGATAAAAGTGGTCTTGGATAGCTCAAAATTTGATAAACCAAATTGAACAAATCAACTATTGAATGTTAAAGCAGGTAGTCAATCTAATCAAGATAAGATTATAGTATGAAAAAGGATGATCTTTATAATAAGAAAAGTTATTCAAAATAAATCTCATACATATGTTACTAACAGTAGATTTAATGCCTACTTGCTCTTATTGTGGTCTTCATGGTCATACACCATCTAATACATTCATATTAAGAAATATTAGTGTTCCAAAAGTCAATCATTTCATATGGGATAAAGAAAGGTACTAACGCATACAAGGACCCAAAAGCACATTGGGTACCTAATAAATTTGATTTCAATTTTTTGGTAGGTAAGCAAAACAAAGACTTCAAAACATGTGGTACTTTGGATAGTGGCTGCTCTAAAACACATGACGGGTGATATAACAAAAATTTCAAGCTTAACACTTGAGTCAAAAGGAGACATTAGTATAATGGAGACAACAAACAAAGGAAAATTTTAGGCATTGGAAAAGTTGGTTACAATTGCACCATCTCCCTCATCAATTGAAGATGTCTTATATGTTGAAGGTCTAAAACATAATCTCATAAGCATCAGCAGCTTTGTGACAAAGGATACAAGATAGTTTTTAATAAAGATGAGTGCGTCATCGTCAAAATGAAGCTACAAATGAAACTCAGTTGTTGGTAAGCGTCTTCAAAAACATTTTCATACTTAATTTTAAGATTTTAGTTCTTGAAAATGAAATCTTTTGGTAAGCGAACAATAATGGATTGCTTGGCTATGGTCATAAGAGATTGCTCATATTCCAGGATCATTCAAACAAATTGGTTAAGCATGATCTTGTTGTAGGCTACCAAAAATAAAATTATAATAGGATAGATATTATGTGACGCTTGTCAAAAGGGCAAACAAACAAAAAGTTCTTTCAAACCTAAAAATGTTATTTCAACTTCTAGACCGCTACAATGATACATATGGATTTGTTTGGTCCATCAAGAAACCAAAAGTCTTGGTGATAACTCATATGGACTAGTTATTGTTGATGATTACTCAAGGTTCACTTGGACCTTATTTTTGGCAAATAAAAATGAAGTCTTTAAGGCATTTAAAAACTATGCCAAGCTAGTCCTAAAATGAACAATCTGCCAAAATTGTATCAATTAGAAGTGATCATGGAAGGGAATTTCAAAATACTTCATTTGAAGAATTTTGTGAAAAAAAACTGGTTATTTTTCAACAATTTTTCTGCACCAAGAACACCACAACAAAATGGGGTCGTTGAGAGAAAGGAATAGATCCTTAATAGAGCTTGCTAGAACTATGCTAAGCGACTCAAATCTACCAAAATACTTGTGGGCAGATGCTGTAAACACAGCATGCTATGTTTCCCAACCGGGTAATTATTAGGCCAATTCTTAAGAAACTCCATATGAACTTTACAAAGGTAGAAACAACCCAATATCTCTCACTTTCACATTTTGGATGTAAAATGTTTGTGTGTTAAATAATGGGTAAAGACAACTTTGAAAATTTGATGAAAAAGCTGATGAAGGTAATATTTCTCGGTTACCTCTTTATCTAGTAAAGCATTTAGAGTCTTCAATAAAAGAACCTTATTAGTTGAAGAATCAATGCATGTAACCTTTGATGAAACTAACCCCATAAAAGAAGAATATATTTCTTGTGATGATGATGATGTTTTTGAAAGTAATGATCCAAGCAAAGAACTTCAACAAGAAAGTGGAGTCATATTGAAAGGCAAAGTGATGATCTTCCTAAAGAATGGAGAACCCCATAGATTATCACCCTATTGACAACATCATAGCTGATATAAATAAAGGAGTCACAACAAGGTTTAAAATTGCAAGATGCTTGCTTAAACATGGCGTTTGTTTCTCAAATCGAACCCTCAAAATTGGTGAAGCACTTAAAGATGATCAATGGATACTTGCCATGCAAGAAGAACTCAATTGGAAATCGAAAGAAGTCAAGTTTGGGAACTTGTTCCTAATCCTGGAAATAAACACATCATTGGTACAAAATGGGTGTTCAAAAATAAACTAGATGAGAAATGGCATAGTTGTTCGCAACAAAGCTAGATTGGTTGCTCAAGGATACAATCAAGAGGAAGGGATAGACTTTGACGAAACATTTGCTCCGGTAGCAAGACTAGAAGCCATACGTCTACTATTAGCATATGCTTGCTCCATGAATTTTGAGTTATATCAAATGGACGTGTGAAAAGTGCATTTCTCAATGGGTACATAAATGAAGAAGTTTATGTCAAGCAGCCCCCTGGATTTGAAGATTCCAAAAATCCCTCACACGTTTACAAATTGAAAAAGGCTCTATACGGTCTTAAAAACAAGCTCCAAGAGCTTGGTATGACAGATTAAAGCACCTTTTTATGTGAACGAGGATTTGACAAAGGAGAAGTTGATAAAACGTATTTGTCAAAAGAGAAAATGGTCACACATTATTGGTTCAAAATTTATGTTGATGATATAATATTTGGATCAACCAACAAGGACATATGTGAAGAATTCTCTTCAATAATGCAAGGAGAATTCGAAAATGTCATAGATGGGAAAATTAAACTATTTCTTGGACTCATATACCTTGAATGCAACTTGAGCTGAGCACGGCATCTTCATCAATCAAGCCAAATATTGTAAAGAATTACTAAAGAAATTTGAAATGGAGAATTGCAAAAGAAAGTACTACAACTCCAAATGGGACTCCGACATATGTTGATAAAGATGCATCAGGAATTTCCATCGACATATCCAAATATCGAGGTATGATTGGATCATTATTATATCTAACGGCCAGCCGGGCCAGATATCATGTTTAGTGTTTGTTTGTGTGCAAGATTTCAGGCAGATCCGAAGAATCACATCTAGTAGCTGCTTAAAAGAATTATGAAGTATCTGAAAGGAACAACAAATGTAGGCCTATGGTATCCTAAGGATAAGCATATGTAGCCTAGTAGGATACTCTGATTCGGATTATGCGGGATGCAAAACAGACCGTAAAAGCACCAGTGGCACATGTCATGTCTTTAGGAAATGCCCTTGTTTTCATGTCCTTGTAAAAAGCAAGCTTGTGTTGCACTTAGTACTGCTGAAGCTGAATATATTGCAGCAGGAAGCTGTTGTGCCCAGATTCTCTGGCTCAAACAGCAATTACATGACTATGGAGTTGATCTCGGATGCATTCCCTTAAGATGTGATAACACAAGCGCAATATAAACATTCCAAGAATCCAATCATGCACTCCAGAACTAAACACATCGTATCCGACATCATTTTCGGGATCATGTACTTAAAGGTAATGTTGAGGTTATAAACATTTGTTGATACACACATCAATTGGCCGATATTTTTACAAAACCGTTACCTAAAGACTCATTTTATAAAATCCGAAGAGAACTTGGTATTTGAGTGAATTTGATCTTTAAACCATTGCATATGATATCATAGTTTGCCATCTCTTATGTCTTATTGATTATTTCCTTTTGATATATGAATTTGTGTATTACATGATGCAATTTTCATAAAAAAACTGAGTTTTTTAAAGCAAATGTACTTACGTAGTCGAATACAACTGATTGTATTCGAATACAAACTTTCCCAGATTCCTTGTATTCGAATACAAAGGATGTGTAGTGAATACACGTTCCCAGAAAAATGTGTATTCGATACAAGAAGTTGTAGTCGAAATACACCTTCGCGTTTTTGCCAGATATAAAAGCTGCTACACATAAGTTAGGGTTATTTCAGTGGTATTCGAATACAGCCTCAGTTCCTCTCTCATCTCTCTCAAACTCATCCATCCTCCTTCCACTTACTTACCCATTCACTCAACCTAACAAATCCATTACTCTTTACTTCCTTCTGTCATCCCTCTTCACATCTCTCCTCAAATCTCACATTTTCTCCTAAACCCTTTCACCCAAAACATACCCTTTCTCACCATGTGCTCGCAACGAGGACCACGCACCAAAACATGCCGCAGTAGGTCCCTCACGAAACGAACCAAGACTCCCAACATCACGTATCTATCCCGGCTTCTCTACACACCTGTGAAATATCGTTTTCACCTCTTACTCGACAAGCGCCTTATTTATCCCAAATACCCAGTACTTTGACTCTTTTTCTGATTTTAAATATCCTGCGTTGCTAAAGCACCAACATGTTAAGGAGTTATAGCTACCAATGGTCCAGTTATCCAATTTGGTTAAGTTTTATATTTAATCTCATACAAGAGGGCAAACTGCTATCCGCGCGTAAGGGTAAAGTTATTCGTTTAAATACCCAAAACCATTGAGAAAATTCTGAAATATTCCTTTTAATGGTGAACAATTTTGTCCAAACAGTTATGTGAACTGGTGATATTTCTAAATAGGATGCGTATGCTCTCTCTTCGATTTGATCGCCGCACCATGAGAACAAGAGGCTCAGGCAGGTTCCAAATATCCCAGCAACGTATGTGTGGGAAACTTACTGTGATTATCGGCTTCTACACTATTTCCTTAGCTACATTTTGGTTCAGGCTGGAAATTACTCCCAATTTTCGGAGTTGAACTGCAAAAAATTATGATTTCATCTTAGAAGGTCGTCAACGTAATGGGCATTTTGTGAAATCTTATCATGCTTGGATCTCGCGAAGCAATTGGCCTTACCATATGCAAAGAGGTTTCACGAATTTTGGAACACTTTGGTGTGGACTCTGCTGATGAAGTTATGTTTACTCACCAAAGAAAATCTGTTGCGATTAAGGTGTCTTGCCTAGCATGAGGATCATATGGAATACGAGCTTAAGCCTTTGTGCATAAAGGTGATCATGCGTCCACCATCTGAAGATCACCGGCCGGACACTGCTGGACCATCCAACACTGCTGCTCAAGGAGATGAAGATAGCGAGGAAACTGCATCTGATGATGATTATATCTCCAATCAAATGATCATGACTCGCCTTGATTCTTTCCAAACTTTCTTCCAAACTCAATTCGACAAGTTGACCACCTCTATCGACACTCGCTTCACCACCATTGAAACTACTATTGCTCGCAATCATGACGCACTATCTCAAGACATTAGTCAATTATCCGACAAACTTGATCATTTCCACATTCCGACGGAATTTGATTAAGTCTTTAAATTGTGTACTAAGTTCACTTTTTGTATTCTGTGTTATTGTAATATTTGCTTTATGAACTCCTTTGTAGTTTTAATTCTGGTGTGTTTTGGATTACTCGTTTCAGGACTTATTATGTATTCACTTTTATAATCTTCTAACTTAATTTCCATTACTGCTATTCTTGTTTCCTTCTATGACTTTTGTGTATGTCTTTACTCGCACCGTGTATGTCTCTTTGTTTTCTTCTTCTTTTTGATCATGTCAAAAGGGGGAGAAAATTTGGTGTTGTTGTTGCATTTCAAACCTTGTAGGCACTCAAAAACAATTTTCAAATCATCACATACAACGGGGGAGTATGCACCTATTACGGGGGAGCAAAGATTTCAACATGACACTCTCCTCACAACAACGTTTTGTCATAATCAAAAAGGGGGAGAATGTAAACTACATGTTTTTGATGACGACAAGACCACCAACTATGGACAATGCAGCAAGATCAAAAAGAAGATCAAACCATCTTGAATGAGCTTCCAAATCCAAATAATAAATGAGTAAATATAAAGGTATATGATACAAATCAATAGTTCAAATACTTGAGAACAATTCATATTTTCATATGCATTTAACACTTTTTCAAAAATCAAAAACAACATTAACAAATCATTTAAAATCATATTTTTGACAATTTGCATAAGTGTATTCGAATACACCATGTTGTATTCGAATACAACTTAAGTC
>PGWS01023763.1:0-13305 GCA_002896235.1 Cicer reticulatum | reverse complement strand
TCTTCATCTCAGATTTCTCAGATTTTTCCAGATTTTCCAGATTTTTCAGTTTTTCACTCTATCTGCTTCACTGCTCTGCATCTTCATCAGTTTGTTCATTCTATCTACACTCTACCTACATTCAATCTAGTTTGTTGCGATCATGGCTCGTGTGAAACAAACCCAGCCACATACACCTTCACCTTCTTCATCTTCAACTAGTGAAACTCCTTCACCCCCACAAACTCTAACAAAGAGAGTTCCGATTCCAACTCACAAGATTCTTGCCAAAGACAAGGGCAAGGCTCCTGCTCCTATTACAGAAAAGATCAAGAAACGTAAGGAACCTCCCACTGAGAAATTAATGGCTAATGCAATGAAGGAGATTACTCAAAAGAGAAAGAAGAAACCCATTTCTTCACCCCCTGCTAAGAAGATCCCTGCACCAAAAGAAAAGGAACCTCAATCCTCCATATCACCTGAGTTCGTGAAAAGAAAAATCCATGAAGCAAGGACAATGGATTTTCCTTATTTTGATAATGTCGAGTTCACTTTTCAGGATCACCTCAGATTCCATGGACTTGAGAACTTTCTTTCGTCTACACTTGACTGTTACCCTAAGCTGATCAGGGAATTCTACTCATCTTTCAAGTTAACTGAAGAAGGTTTCTCTGCTCAAGTCAAAGGGAAGAAGATTGCTATGACTTTCGACGATTTCTCTACCTTATCAGGATTGCCTTTTTACGGCAAGTCCATTGATGGAAGTTCAGAAGCTGACACTGCTGACCAAGGTTGGGAAGAGTCTATGGATAGACACACAGCAATCAAAGACCTGATGGTCGATGGGTTCGTTGAATCGGTTTCACTGCCCATTGGTCAAATGAAGGTCCAACATAGAATGTTGATGTATGCTTTGACTCGTATGTTAGTGCCAAGATCAGGAAATCACGCAGTAGTTCAAAAGTTGGACATACTACTGCTATGGGGATTATCCAAGGAATTAAGGATGAGCTGGACTTGGATAGTGCTCAGGCACATGTTGGAAGCATCGCAGACTAAGCTCATGCTACCTTATCCGCAACTGATCACCAAGATTCTCAAACGCTTCAAGGTTTCTTTGGTAAATGAAGAATCTGTCAAGACCACCCTGATTTTTGGAGAATCAATTGTGAATCAGATGCAATTGAAAAGGGTGCAAGGAATTTGGATGAGATCACAGCCTGCAGCTGAGCCAGCACAGCCTCCACCTCCACCTCCGCCTCAAACTGAAACTGTCCCTGCTACTCCTGCTTTTGTCGTTAAGATTTTGGAATTTATTGAAGCTCAGATGGCACATAATGCCAATGTGTTGGAATTTCAGTCCAGAATAGAAGCACGTCTAAGGACTATGCAAGCCTCCTTGAACTCAGTTGTTCAAAATGTGGATGAGATTCAGACACACCTCGGCATCAAACTATCATTTGAAGACGTTGCAGACATTGGTCGCCAAGCAGCTGAGGAACCTAACCCAGATCCCCTAGTTAACCCTGAGACTCACGAAGAGGAGACACCTGCTGAGGGTAATACAGCGGTCTCAACCCCTTCCTTAGATAATAGTGAGGCCCAACCTAGATTAGGAGATTAGGTTTTAGGATCTATGCTGTTTTGCCATGTCTTGCTGTATTCTTGTGATTTTGTTTAATGCATATGACAGTTTATTCCATCTCTATGAATTCATTTGATATGTTCATAAACTGCTATGATTGTTTTGACTGTTTTTACTCTGATACACAAGTTAAATGGTTTCAACCCCAATGCTTATGTTCTTTAACATAGGGGGAGGAATTATTTTCTGCCTTTTTGCCTTAACTGACAAAGGGGGAGAAAAATTATAACTTGATGCTTATAATGTTCTGATATTTTTTTCTGATATTCTAAATATATGCTCTGACACTTGTTAATTAATATATGTTGTATTGATATGATCTGCTCATATGATCTGATCTGATATGCTCTGATCTGATCTAACAACAATAATTTTATGATGCTATTAATATGTCTGAAATTGCTCAAGTTAAAAATTGTATGAATTGTCAATTATGCCAAAAAGGGGGAGATTGTTGGATTTTGATCCTTTGACTCCTAATTTTGACATAATTAATAATTCAACAATGTTCATACAATACATGATAAATCTAATATTTGAATTGAGCAAGATTTCAGGAACCATAATCCAATCCTACACATTTGGATCAAATTGCTTGGAACACAAGAAATCAACAAAAGTTGAATTCTGACTATGTAAATCGATTGGGAAATCGATTTCATAACAAGGGTGTAAGGAAATCTTAAGTGTTTGTAAATGTGAAATCGATTAGGCAATCGATTAGCTTAATTAAAAATGAAAACTGCACAAGTCAGTAGCCTCTGATTTGGAGAGTAATCGATTGGAAAATCGATTGAACATTTCACAAATCAAACCTGATGGTAACACATCGATTGGTAAATCGATTGAATGAATCACAGTGGCACTCCAGTGCTGAGGAAATCGATTGGCAAATCGATTGACGAAGTATCCTTTAAAAAATGACCTCACCTGTGACAAATACAATCGATTGGACAATCTATTGTTAACACTTTCAATTTTGATAAAGTTTGGTTGCAATCGATTGGGAAATCGATTGAACTAAACACCAGGTATGAACTTTTCAGGAACATGCTATCAAAGCGATTGACAAGTCGATTGACATCAAATAACTGAGTCACTGTTTTGAATTAAATCGATTAGCAAATCGATTGACATTAAAACTGAGTCACTGTTTTGAATCACATCGATTGACAAATCGATTGACATCAAAAAAACTGAGCCACTGTTTTGAAAACAATCGATTGGCAAATCGATTGAAATAAACTTTTTGAAAACACAGTGAACTCTGAGATTGTGACCAAATCGACTCTGTGTTTTTATACATCGACTCTGAGACTTGGCAAATCGATTGAGTAATCGATTGAAATTACTTTTATTGAAACAGTTTTCCCAGAAATCGATTAGGAAATCGATTTATGCAAGTCTGGACATGTTCTACTGAAAAGTGTTGTTTTTAAAGAATCGATTGGTAAATCGATTAGCTTGTATAGTTTCAAGATTAAAGAAAAACAAGACTCGCGATAATCGATTGGCAAATCGATTTAGCACCTTTTATAACTTTACAAAATCGATTGGGAAATCGATTTCGTAGTTGGTTTTTCAGAAACTATATAAGATGTCTTTCAATCTTTATTCTCACAACATTCAAATTCATAACTCTAATTTTCTCATAGTGCTCTTAACGGTCATGGCAACAACACTACAATTCATAATTGTGATGTACAGATCTCAATACGTTGTTGACAATCTAAGAGAAATATGATAATGTGCTCATGAACAAGGCCTTGAATATCCAGATTCGTGAGGAGCAACATTTACATAAAGATTGAAAGACTCTTATTGTTTTACTATCTTTTATTCATTCTGTAATATGGAATCTTTGAAACGAATTAGAACGCAAGAAAAGTGCCAGCTTGAAACTGGTGACTACTTTCTTGCGTGGTGAAGAGGGCAGTCAACAAGAAAGAAGTCGTACTTTGATTTCTGTGCATAGGCTTAGCTGAGTGTCTACAAGGATCAGATGGTATTTAACAATAGGCAAGACATAATTAGAGATATGATAGGTTTCAGGGAGGAGAACTGGAAAATCTTTGTAATTGATCTGGGTTCTATTGAAAGGAGAAGAAAAATCTGAAATCCGATTGGATTTCAGGACTGGACGTAGGTTGTTGTTGAACAACCGAACCAGGATAAATCTCTGTGTCTTCTTCTCTAACTCTCTCTCTTATTTTTTCTATATTGCTAACTTTGCATGCCTCAAATTTAAATTCCGCTGTGCACGATTTGATTACTGATTAATTTTGTAACGAAACTGATATATTTCTGTTATACGAGGTCACTGATACCAACATTTATCTATTTAGTCATTATAGTTAATACTGGATCAAATTGATACATTTTCTTCCAATTTGACTTACAAAGCTATTGAGGAAGGGAATTCAATATTTCAACACCGCAGACATTCATAATTTCCAATCATCGTTGTCAATTATTTAAAGCAAATAAGGGTGCATTTAAAGCAAAGAAGAGTTTTGATATCAAGATAATATTGATGTATTGTTTTTAGTTTGAGTCTTATCAAGTAGAACTTGATTTACTTTTAGAACTTTATTTTAATTACTATTAGAACTTGTTTACTATTACGATTACTATTAGAATTTCATTTGATTACTATTAGATCTATATTTTGATCTTAGATTTTAGTCTATGTAGTATGATTACCTCTTTGGTCATCCCGCTATCACCATCCTGCTATCATAAAACTGTATTTTTGAAAATTTTGATAACAAATATTGTATTGTGACATTTGTATAATGTCAATATCCCTTCAAATCATGTCAAACTAGTTTGTTGTTTCAATTTAACTTACTATGTTACTAGTGAATATCAATTTACATTTCAAAAGGCAGCTCAGAAAGATAAACAAAACCAACATCACATAATCAAGTCACAATTCACAACTTATCCATTACTCAAGTAAAATGTGCCAAGTACCATCCAAAAGACATGACTATATTATCTAGTAAAACTATATAACTATTTATATATTAACTTGTAAGTTTCAATTCAGTTGGCTTGAACCACCACTACCAGTGCTTTACAACTAAATCACATTCTTCAGAAGTAACACCGAGTGTCATCTTCCATTCGTGTCGTCTGCGGGCTGGTATAAGTTGAAGCTCTCAGATGCTCAAATGTATGAAATTAATAATAAAAATACTTCTATATTGTAAGACATGGAAGAAAATCCCCTTACAATTACTGTTTCTTTTGTTTACTTTTCATCCTTTTAAAGTGTTGACATAAGGGGTGTTCATAGGAACAAATGGAATTTCTCTTGCAGTTACAGTTTCTTTTGTTTACTTCATCCTTCCGAAGTGTTCTGAGTTAAGAGGTGCTTGGAAAAAAAAATTACAGCTTACTCAGGCGGATATTATGATATAATCACTTAAATAATAAAAAAAGACCACTAAGTATCTCTCATAAATTAAACCTAGTGAACAAGAATTCATTTATATAACTTCTTAAGAAATAATTATAAAAAAAGAAACACTAAAAACTCTTGCAATACCTGATTTTTTTTTTTTAAATTGTAACTTCTTGTGATGTCTCAATATTTTCATAAGCTCACTCATTTTTATTTTCAACTCTTAATTCAAAATTTAAATTGTCTTTGAAAATTTATGAATAAGTTAACTGCAACAATTAAAATTTTGGATTTGAAAAACACACACACACACAGATATATATATATATAATTAGTAGAGTACACATGTCTGATTTTATTTTGTTACGGGTAACTTATACAATCTTTTCAAAAGAAACTATTTTTAAAATAAAGAGAATATGAAACTAATGAGTTATATTTGTTGGTAATACTTTGTAGCATCAGAGGTTGAAGAGGAAGCCACATAGTCAAGAAACTTGAAACTATTATAGAACCATTAAAGCATATTGAAAGTATAAGAATAAAAATAAAGGAATTTCACTTTTTTTTTTATTTATAAAAAAAGAAAATGTTAGAGTGTAAAGGGCTTCACTTCTATACCCTCTTCCTCTTCCTCATATGAGGAAGAAGTAGAAGAAAATGACAAAGGGAGATTTGGATGTAAATTTGACGAGGAACGTGTTGTTAAATGCGTTGGTGATATAGAAAAAATAAACTTGAAAGAAGAAGTTTAGATGAAATAATGAGGTACCATATTCTAATCGTTGAGGTTGCGTTTATTTTTTATAATTGGATGGTTGTTTACATTGATATTCTGGTAGATCAAATTAAAGTTGTTAGGAATTTGTAATGGTGAAATAGTTCCATAACATTTCATTGTCATAAGTTGAATTATACTACATGAATAATATAACCAAATTTGTTTGTTTAGTAGAAAACAAGAACATAAACCAATTCTTAGTTGTGGTTGTGAGGCTAGAATCAAGTACATGCTGAATTAATAGTGGATGTTGGTACATTAAATATTTTGATGATTGAATACATAACCACTCATTTCCTAAATGACAAATATAAAGGTATGCTTCTCAGCACATAGAAGATTGATTGAATATGACAAATATCCAATTGAAGACCATGAGAATATATGGCATCACAACGTCACGTATATATGGTTATTTTGCTTCAAAAGTTTGGTGGTTATGAAATTTGGTTCTTCAAGAAGAAGACGTGTATTTAATGAACAATTCAAGGAAAAAGGAAGCAATTATATCTGATGTGGATGATGCAACTTGAGTTTCTTAAGTGTATTGATATCAAAGGACGATATAATGTATTGGAGGTACACTGTTTAATGATGAAGTAATGGATTCAACATTTATTTGGTGTGATGGTGTATGATGCCATGGACTACTCGGTATATTTGGTGATGTTGGCACTTTGATGCAATGTATTAGGAAGATTCCAATTAATACTCTTATTAGTCATTATGTTCTAGTGTAACCATTACAATCAAAGTATTGATTTGCAAGTGGAATTGTTGGTGACAAACAAAAGACGAGTTATGAATGGGTTTTGGAACAAAAATTGTTGGACGCAATGAGAGGTAAATATTGATTTCTGTTGATAACTGATGGGACTTGGCAATGAAGAATGCAATTATAGGGGTGTTTCCAAATGCCATCACACGTATTTGTCATTACATTTGATTTAGAAATGCAGACTAGTAACATTAAAAAATTTAAATTTGTATCAAGGTTTAAGCATTGTATGTTAGGCGATTTTGATGTTAATGTGTTTGAGAGTAAATGGAAAGCGCTTTTTAGTGAATTTGGGTTGTAAAAAACTATTTGGATTTTGGATATGTATCAAAGGAGAAGTATGTGGGATACTGCTCACATTAGAGATAAATTTTTTGCTGGCTTTAGGACTACTTCGAGGTGTGAATGTTTGCATTCAGAACTTGGAAAATATGTTTATGTTATATTCAATTTGCTTAATTTTTTACAACAATTCTTCTGGTGGATGAATTACATGAAATTTAGAGAAAATGAGGTTGGTTATGCATAATCTTGTAAGGAGGTTGTTTTGGAAACTCAACAGAAGTTTTTACAAAGGTCGACAACAAATTTGTATACAAGGGAAATATTTAAGCTTTTCCGGCCTATTTTGGAAAAGGCCTGTAAGTGCAATATTTTCAAGTACCACAGAGAAGACATAAAATGGATTATTACATTTGACCAAGATAAATTGCATTTTGGATGTTCATGTAAGAGATTTGAGACATTGAATATTTGTTGTGAACATTTGATAAGTGTTTTGATATATCTGAATATTGCTAAAATGCCTGAATGTAATGTCGCGCGGAGGTCAACAAAAGGTGCTAAGGATTTAGTAAATATTAAAAATTTGAACGGTTCATGTCAACGTGATTCAAACATTTATAACGACTTATGTTACATTTGTAGAGCGTTGTAAACGGATGGTTAATGTATTCTTACAACTGACAAATTTTTTATTGATTAATTTTTTGAATTTTTTTATGTAGAATATCTCATTTCATATTATGAAGCATTGATCTAATGAAAATGAGACATCGATTATTCTTGAAGATGATGAGTCTGAAAAAGTTTATTGTTGTAATTTTCAACCACCAAGATTGTGTTGGCACATTGGTAGTAAATATAATTAAATACACATTTAACTCAACAACCAACAAATAAAAATAAAATAAAAATGATAACTCTATCATATTTGCAATTTAAAGGTTCACATTCAATCTTTTTCTTTTTGTAGTCCAATTATCGAAAAACATCACAATCATCACAATCGTTTGATGAATCACAACGGTCGACAATCACAATATTGCTACTAGAGACACCTACAAGACGCCATTTTTTTTATCTATTCCTGGTAAAACTAAATTGTCAAATAAAAAACCATTACCAACATAATTAAATAAGTTTTTCTAATAATTAAATATGTTTTCTTGTATAATTATAATTAAATGACAAATTAATCAAGACCAATTATAATATTAATAATATTTTAACAAATTAAACTTTTTATTATTAACCTATTTAAAAAACTATATAATTATAATTAATTATAACAATCTAACTTTATTAACATCTATTTTAAAACTTTTATAATTAATATTTAACATCTAATTAATGTTATTAATAATTATTTTTGAAATTTTTACAATTTATATTAGGGGCAGTATTTTTATTAAAGATGGGGTGGGAGTACCTGATTTTAAATGGCCGGCCCAGGAACTGCTTTTATTGCTCAGAGATAAATGTTTTCGGATTCCCTAATTCTCTTTATTTTTGTTATATGTAACCTATCATTTCATCTGTCCTCACATCACCAACACGTCTCAACAATCTTCCTTCACATAAACGTTCTCACTGATTTCCTTCAACAACATGAATGACGAATATTTGGGAATTTGGCACGATATGAAGCTATGGTCGCTGACAAAGATTCTCGCTGTTGCGGTGCTTGAAGCAGCAGTTACAATGGGGTTTCCAATGTGAGAACCCGAATGATATGTGTGTTAGATGTTTGATAGACATCGTAGGTTATGTCGGAAAGCTCTGGTTAGGAATTAATCATTGGCTTAGTTGATTTCGTGTCAGAAATTTTAAGGTCCATTTTGGTGAGTTCTTTACCGCATTCATTTATTTTTTTTTATTTTTGTAATTGGTTTACACACTTGGGTAATTTAGGATTTAGGGTATTCATCTTTTGGTTAATTTAGGGGTTTAGGTTTTTCAAGCCTTATTTTTTAGGTTTTGTTGTATTAATGTTCAGAGTGAGTGCCTTATAAGAAAGTAATGTGCCTCGCTGGCAAGTGAGAGGCTATTGCCCCTATGGCTCTGAGTGTATTATTGCGCTATATGGACGCACGAGTGTGAGGATGAGGATGGGGAATTAAATTTGAGATAATCACAGAGTTTAATATTCTTAAATTTTAGGAAAATGTTGTCTTTACTTTAAGAGTTACATATTTTTAGATTTACATATTCTGTGTATAGTCTTTTAATCACAATTTGTTGTAATAATTAGATTTTCTTTCTTTTAAGAAGTTACATATTCTTTAGATTTTAACATATCTATGTGTAAGTAGTCTTGTAAATCACTATTGTTGTAATAATTAGATTTGTCTTTACTTTTAAGATTCTATTCTTTAAGATTACATATTCTATTGTGATAGTCTTATTAATTCACTTGTGTATAGTAATAATTAGATTTGTCTTTACTTTTAAAGGTCTACATTTCTTTAGATTTACAATATTCTATGTGTTAGCTTTTAAATCACTTATTGAGGTGTAGATTGTCTACATACAATATTCAATACTCTAATTGTAGTACACTTTATTCTCATTTTTATAGTTTTCTCATTCAAAATAAATATATATTTAGTTTCTAACATATGAAAAATATTTTTTTATAAAAATATTCGAAAAGTTAAATTTCATAAACTAATTAGAAATAACAACAAAATTTGAAGACCATAAAAATAAAAACATTTATTTTGAATAGAAAAGAAACCGAAGAAATGAATCAATGATAATAAAAACCAGTATAATTGTGGCCAATTAAATAAAAAGGAAACCCGAAAGAAACAGATTAATGGTAATTCATTGACAATTATTCTCTTGTCTTTTGTATTCTACACCCAAAAGTCTATAAATAGTCTACCACAAGAGGACAAAAGGGGAACACAATTGAGAACACAAAAAATAAAAAGAGAAAAGAGAATAATAGAGATAAAGAGAGAAGGAAATATTGAAACGAGCTAGGAAGAACCATTTCCAGTGCGTGAAAACACTTATTTTCTTTTTCTTCTATCTATATTTTTTTCTATATTATGTATTTATAGAAGTTATTTTTACTATTTCTATGCACGTATGATATTAAACAATATTTTGTTTGTTTTACGACCAAGTTTTAGACATCAACTATAAAAATCAATTTGATTGGTTGTATATCATTTATTTCTTTATCAAATTCGTGATGTCCTAATCTTATTGTGTTTTATTTCTTGTGCATTAGATCTTAAATTCTCTTATTATTACCACCGTCGGTCGCACCAATATGCGTCGCTGACTCGCGACTCTTGCATGTGTTCTTTTATAGTTAATTAAACAAATCAAAAAGTATAAAAACATTTCTTTAAAATAATGATACACAAATCAATATCACAACATCAATAAAATCGATCAACACATAAATATTTTTTTAACCAAAAAACTACGTGAGTTTTGATTTCTCTATTGCACTTGGAGATACGTAGGAGCAAGGTCTTCCCATTGTCAAACCAAATTAATAAAAAAATATTTTTTCTTCTTTATTTTTGGGTAAAGATAAATAAATAAATGAATAATATGTATATAACTAATTATAGGGTAACCGTTTTAACGGACGATGTATGATAATATTATTTTCCTACTAGTAATCGACTCCTAAATTCGTACGTTTGGTTCAAGATCTTTATTTTAGGTTTATCTTATTTTCCCTTTTAAAAAAATAAAATTAGCGACGACTCCTTGTTTGCAGGCAAACTGGACGCGACAATTATCATTAGATAGCCTAAGATAAGGAGGAATCTTAGAAGGAAGAATGATTTTGTCTGAGTGATAGTGGGTTGGTTGACTAAATTCTCACGCTTTTTAATTTTAAAGACCACCTACAATGTGGCCAAGCTAACAGAGATCTACATTCCTAAGATCGTAAGATTACATGAGATCGTGATCCAAAATTTACGTCTCATTTTTTGGGAGTGTTGCATTGAGCATTGGGAACAAGTCTAAGATTGAGTTCAACATACCATCCACAAATGGATGGATAGACTAAGAGGATGAATTAGTCATTAGAAGATTTGCTGAGGGCATCTGTATTAGATGATAGGGAAAGTTGGGATGATGTGATGCCAATTGCTGAGGGCATCTGTATTAAAATTTCACCATATGAAACTTTGTATGGGAGCAAGTGTCAGACACCTTTATGTTGGTACCAGAATGGCGAGAGTATGATTGTAGGACCCGAGATGTTACAACAGACTACAAAGAAGGTTAAAAGGATAAAAGAGAAGGTGAAGACTTCTCAAGTTCGTTAAAGGAGTTATGAAGACAAACGTCGTAGACCTTTAGAATTTTGTCAAGGTGACCATGTGTTACTTAGAGTCACACATACTACTAAAGTTGGTTGAGCAATAAAATCAAGGAAGTTAACTCTGAAGTTTATTGGACATCACCAAATTACTACACGAGTTGGACTTGTGGCTTATCGGATTTGTTACCTCCAATTTGTCCAATATTCACGACGTGTTTCAAGTGTCACAATTAAGGAAATACATTTTGGATCGGTCACTGGTTTGAACCTGACACAATTCAGTTGAAGGATAATCTATTGTTTGAGGTGCCACCTATAAGAATCGAAGACATGAAAATTAAGCGTTTAAGAAACAAAGAGATCCCGTTGGTCAAAGTAATTTGGAACTCAACCACTAGGGGTGTGACTTGGGAGCAAGAGAGTAAGACAAGGGAGGAACACCCTAGTTTGTTTACCAACACGTAGTTTCGAGGACAAAACATTTTTTAGGGTAGTAGTAATATCATAGATGTAGTTTTCAAAACCCTAATTTCAATAGTTTTCCGTTTTTTTTAATTCAACGTGTTGTTGAGTTTGTCTGCTCCATTTTTTTATTTTGTAAATTGAAGTACCAAAATTATATTTTCCTGGGTGAAAGATTTTTAATTCCCTTGTGTGTAAAAATAGTTGAAAACGTAAATATTTAATTTTACAGACTTTAAATAGAACAAACAGTTTTACTGTTCGTGGAATTTTAAAACAACTCTCTTTAGACAAATCTATTTTCCTAGTTCCTGGGAGGGTAAAGATTAGTAAGATTTTTGAGAAAATATTTTCACATAGTAGGTTAAAATTATTCATCGGGAAATCATTTAATTAAATTATAAAGAAATTACGATCGACCAATAATTTATGACACCGCGCTTTACTGTTGAATTCCTCTATCTGTCGAGTTGTGAGAAGAGTAGATATTTTTACTAAAGTATATTGAGAAACGAGTGATGGGATGTGTGTAAGAGTGATTAGATGGTGTAATTATGGCTATCTAAATATCTAGTTATTTTCTTCATGAAGTAATTTTTTTAAGAGTTGATTTTTGGTGTAGTAAGAGTTAGGAAAGGAAAAAAAATTAGACCCTCTTTAGTCCTCAATTGTCAAAACTCTCCCTCCTTCGCTCACTTTGTTTATTTTTCACTCTCTCACTTTAGAAAGAAAGAACAAATAAGACTCTCTTATCTCTCTTACTTCTTACTAGTGTTAGTAAGCAAACACAAAGAAAAAAATCACTTTTTCTCATCATTTGTAGGGTTGAGTATTTAAATTATTTTCTCTCACCCTAGAAAAAAAATGTTTTGATTATGTAAAGAAATACTATAAGTGTCAAATATATGCTGACAATATCCACGCCCCACTAATGCCTCTGGACACCCTTACAGCAACTTGATCATTCTCAATGTGGAACATAAACGTCATCGGAATGATCGAACCGAAAGTTTCTAATGGAGATCTCTTCATATTGGTTTTAATCGATTACTTTACTAAATGGGTAAAGGCCACTTTGTACGCCAACATAACGAAAAATGTGGTAATCAAATTCATAAAAAATGAGTAAATATGTCATTATAGTCTGCCAAGCAAGATCATTACTAACAATGCCATAAATCTGAATAACAAAATTATGGATGAATTGTGTGCCACCTTTAAAATTCAACACCACAACTCATCCCCGTCTAGACTAAAAATGAATGGTGCACTTGAAGCACCAAATAAAAACATCAAAAAAGTTATTCAGATAATGAATCACGTTTAAATGTTGTTTGTCTTTAGTTAATGTTGTAGATCTACTTATTGTAGTAAATATTTTGGAGTTTTGCAAAAAAAAATTGGTTTTATACAAGGATGATTTTACCTTCACAAATATCATAGATCCATGACTTGTGATAATAGATCTAAAGGAAAAATTAAATTTGGAATAATTTGAATTTTGGTTCAAATAAAAAAAGAATGTGTTGGAAATTTTGATCTTTATATTTTTGTGTTTTGATTGTTGAAACGGTTCTAAAATATGTATTTTGAACTAAGGATGAAAGAAATTTCTGAAAAGTTTTTTTCTCCATCCCTTACTAGTAAGGGCTGAACCAAAATCGGGTGT
>PGWS01023759.1:0-10252 GCA_002896235.1 Cicer reticulatum | reverse complement strand
ATTCTCAAGTAAATTCTAAGTAAAGAGGGGCAGCTATTGACACCTAATTTTGTCCGATTTTTACTTTTTATTAAAAAGGAAATAATGATAATAATAATAATAAATATATAATTATATGTGAAGAAATATAAAAATAAAAATAAATAATTAGGGATTTAAGCTTTTAACAATCACAAGTGTTTTCGGTTCTTGTTTGCCTTTAATTCTTGTTCAGACTATTTTCTAAAATATAAAAATAATAATAAGAAATAAAAATAAAGGAAATTGAAAAGAAATGAATTGATGGTCATAAAAATCAATGCAATGATGATCAAAATAAATGAAAATATAATACAAAATAAATTGATTGATGGTCATAAAAATCAGAATAATGGTGATCATGAATAGAAAAGAAAACCGAAGAAATGAATCAATAGCAATAAGATGGTATGATTGTGTCAATTAAGAAAAGAAACCAAACAAAAATAGTTAATGGTAATCAATTGACAATTATTTCTTTTGTCTTTTGAAATCTTTACCCAAAGTCTATAAATAGTCGGGCCACAGAAGACAGGGGGGAATCAATACTAAATTAAGAGCACATAAAAATAGAGAGATTAGTAGGCAAAGGAGAAGAAGAAAAATCTGATCTTGAACAATCGGTTCTAGCAAAACAACAATTCAAGAGTAAGGTATCATTTTTCTTAATCTTTTTTTTCCTCTAATTTTCTGCTTATTAGTCTTTGTTTTGTTTTTTGCATCTTTTTTTTAAATATATTATTATTTCGCTTTCTATATTTATTTTCCTATTTGTAAAAAGTAAACTCATGTGTTAAGCTTTTATTTTTTTAAAGAATCGTTTAATCCTAAAATTGTTTTCTTTGCAACACAAAAATAATAATAAAAAATATAACTAATTGATGTTTATAGGCCGAGAAAATAAATTGCACCATATTGTAATATAATATTCATAATACGTCTTTATAACTAAAAAAAATCATAACAACAGATAAATGTTTTCACCCTTAGGATTAGAATTAATGGTCGCGGCCGCCAGATGAAATTCATCCTCGCTCGCCGCACCATATTACTCACTCTCAATCGTTGGTGGCCTTTGTGTCGCGACATATCCGACAACGTACGAGCAAATAATTTAACAGATTATTTCACCGTCTGTGTCCATCTGTCTGTCACATACCCCGGCCATATTACCTTATTTTTTTAAAGGAAAAATAATTTTTGTTCTTTACTTTAAAACAAATATACAAGATATAATCCTTGAATAAATATTATTATTATTATTATCATCATTATTACTATTATTACATTTTTATTTTTACTTTTTGATTCATATATAAATAAAAATAATAATAAAATCGGTCAACACATAAATATTTTATACCCAAGAACTACGTGAGTTTTGATTTCCCTATTACACCTGGGGATACGTAGGAGCAAGTTATTTCCCTTGTCAAACCAAATTAATAAAACAAATATTTTTTTCTTTCATTAATGTAAATAATTTAATTTTTTATTATTCTTTTTAAGGGTAAAAATAATAAATAGTTTGTATATAATAATTATAGGTAACGTTAAACGGACGTCGTAGGGGTTATAATTCCCTACTCGTAATCGACTCCCGAATCCAAATTTTTGGTTCAAAAATATTATTTTAGGTTTTATCCAATTTTTCCTTTAACAAAAATAAAATTTGTGGCGACTCCTTTTTCGCGGACAAACCGGACGCGACAGGTGGTACGAAAATGGAGTCTCCTGGTCCCTCGATTTCATCTGGACGTTCCGGAGATTTTCGTGCCACCAAACTAAATGGACCGATATTCGTATTTTCAACAAGATGATGGCTCAAATTTAAATCTGACGCGGAACTCGAAACACAGTTATAAATTTAGAAGAAGAATCTATAAGGGACTCTCAATCCCGATTTCATCTGGACTTTGGGGAGATTTTCGTACCACCCGCCAAAAAAATGGACCGTAATCCGTATTTCGTACAATGGATAGTGTTTGAAATCTGATGCGAACCCGGAACACAATTTAAATTTAGGAGAAGATGCTATAAGAGACTCCGGGTCCTCGATTTCCGTCTCGACATGCAGCGAATTTCGTACCGCCAGACTAAAAATGGACCAAAATCCGTATTTCGAACAATACGATGGCTTGTTTTGAAATTTGACGCGGTTTCCGAACACAGTTATAAATTTAAGAGAAGTTCTATAACAGTCCTCCTGGTCCTCGTACCACCGGACAAAAATGGATCATTTCTATATTTTTTCAACTTGACTATGGTTAGTTTTTTTAAATCTGATGTTAGAACCCGAAATACTTGTTATAATTTAGGAGTAGAATGCAATAAGGGTTATTCTGGTCCCAATTTCAATTTTGGACTTTTCGGGCGATTTTTCGTACCACCCGACAAAAAGGGACAGAAATGTGTATTTTTGGACTACACGATTGCTTGTATTAGAAATGTGACTCAGACCCGAAACACAGTTATAAAATTAGGAGAAGAATGCAATAAGAGTCTCTATGGTCCTCGATTTCATCTGGACATTCAAGAGATTTTCGTACCACCGGACTAAAATTGGACCAATATTCGATTTTCGAACAAGAATGATTGCTGTATTTAAAAATCGACGCAGAACTTCGAAACACAATTATAAATTTAGAAGAAGAATACTATAAGGGACTCTCATCCTGGATTTCGTACCACCGCAAAAAATGGACCGAAATCCGTATTTTCGAACGAAGACGATGGATGGTGTTTGAAATCTGACACAGACCCGAAACACAATTTAAATTTAGGAGAACACGCTATAAGAGACTCCTGGTCTCTAATTTCATTGGAACATGTCAGGCGATTTTCGTACCATCGGACTAAAATGGACCGAAATCCGTATTCTTTTCAACAATACGATGGCTTGTGTTGAAATCTGACACAGAAATGACAAGATGTCATAATTAGAAAAAGAATGCTATAAACGTCTCCGGTCTCGGATGTCATCTTGGTTTTTGGCGATTTTCTACCCCTTGATAAATTGATCAATAATCTATTTTTTCGGACCAACGATTACTGGTGTGTTGAAATCTTACGCGAACGCCGAAACACGTTATATATAAGGAGAAGAATGATATAAGGGTCGCTCGGTCTTGATTTCAATCTATAACTTTTCGGGCTAATTTTCGTACAACAGACAAAAATGATGGACCGATATTCGTATTGTTGAACAAAAACAATGGCTATGTGTTGAAATCTGACACCAGAACTCGGAAACAGTTATAAATATAGGAGAAGAATGCTATAAGGGTCTCTCGGTCCTCGATTTCATAAGGACATTTCAGGAGATTTTTGTACCACATGACAATCATGACCAAAATCCGTATTTCGAACAAGACAATTGCTAGTGTTTGAAATCTGAGCGGAACCCGAAACTCATTTATAAATTTAGGAGAAGATTGTTATAAAAGTCTTCTGGTCCTCGATTTTTGTACCATCGACAAAAATGGCTAGTATTTGAATCTAGCGTGAAACCGGAATACAGATATAATTTTTGGAGAAGAATGCTATTAAGGGTCTCTCGGGTACTCGATTTCATCTGGACTTTTGGGGCGATTTTCGTACCATTCCGACAAAAATGGACTAAAATCTGTATTTCGGACCACACATTGGCTAGTGTCGATATCTAGCGTGGAACTCAAAACACATTATAAAATTTGGAGAGAAGCTACAAGGGTCTCCCTGTTCCTCGATTCAATTTGGGACTTTTTTGGGCTTTTCATACGATCTGACTAAATGACCGAAATCCATATTTTCGAAAAGACTATGGCTAGTGTTTGAAACCTGACGTGGAACCCGAAACACAGTTGTAAATTTTGGAGGAAGAATGATATACGGGTCTTCCCGGTCCTAGATTTCATCTGGACTTTTTCGGGCGATTTATCGTACCACCCGATTAAATGGACTGATCTCTGTATTTTCGAACAAGACGATGTTAGTGTTTTGATATTTGGACGCAGAACCTGAAACACTGTTTATATATTTACGAGAAGAATGCTTTAATGTTCTTCAGGTCTTCGATCATCTTGGAATTTTAAGGGCGATTTTCGTCCCACCCGACTTAAAATGGGTAGAAATCCGTATTTTCGAACAAGACGATGGCTTGTGTTTGTATTCCTGACGCAGAACCCGTTCACAATATAATATATAAATGAAGAATGTTATATAGCGTCTCTTCTGCCCTCAATTTCAGCTAGACTTTTCGGGCAATTTTGTACCCCTCGACAAAATGGACCAAATCTGTATTAAAGACAGACATGGCTAGTGTTTTGAAATCTAAACCAAAATGAGAAACATTGTTATATGTTTAGGAGAAGAATGCTATAGGGTCACCCGGTCCTCGATTTCAATTTGGACTTTTCGGGCGATTTTCGTACACCCGACAAAAATGGAACAGAAATCCGTTAATTTCAACAAGACGATGGCGAGTGTTTAAACTGACGTAGAACCTCGATATACATTTATAAAATTTAGGAGAAGTGCTATAAGCATCTTCTAGTCCTCGATTTCATCCGGACTTTTCGAGCGTTTTCGTACCACATAACAAAAATGGACGAAAATCTGTATTTTTTGGACCATACGAGGGATAGTGTTTGAAATTTGACTCGGAACCCACACACCAGTTATAAATTTTCGAGAAGAATGTTTTAAAGGTCTCTTGGTCCTCGATTTCATCATGACTTTGTAGGCGATTTCAGTGCCACTCAACAAATAAGGACCGAAATTCGTATTTTCGACTTTTTACGAAGAACCAGAACTTCAGTTATAGATTTACGAGAAGAATGCTACAAGAATCATCTTCTCCCTCGATTTCACTTAGACTTTTGTGGGCGATTTTCGCACCCTTCGACAAAAATGGAACCAGAATATGCATTTTCAGACCAGACGATTAGCTGTGTTTGAGATGTGCTGCGGAACCCGAAACACAATTAATAAATTTTGGATAAGAATTGCTATAAGGGTTTTCCAGTCCTCGATTAATCTGGACTTTTCGGGCGATTTTCATACCACCAGACAAAAATGACCGATATCAGTATTTCCTGAAACACAAACGAGGGTAATGTTGGAAATTTGACACAGCAACCCGAAACACAGTTATAAATTTTGGAGAGGAATGCTATGAGGGTCTCCAGGTCCTCGATTTCAATCTAGACTTTTGTGTGATTTTCATACCACCCGGCAAAAAATGACCGAAATCAGTATTTCAAGAGCAGACGAGGGCTAGTGTTTGAAATTTACCCGAAACCCGAAATAAAGTTATTAATTTAGAAGAAGAATGCTATAAGGTTTCTCGATCGTTGATTTCATCTGGACTTTTCGGCGATTTTTATACCCTCGACAAATGGACCAAAATATCTATTTTTAGACCAGACAATGGCTAGTGTTTGAAATCACACCCGGAATCCAAAACATTGTTATATATTTAGGAGAAGAATGCTATAAGGGTTCTCCCAATCCTTGGTTTCATCTGGACTTTCTGGGTGATTTTTACACCCCGACAAAAAATGGACAGAAATTCGTATTTTCGAACAAGAAAATTGTTAGTGTTTCAAATCTGAGGCGGAACCCGAAACTCAGTTATAATATTAGGAGAGAAGAATGCCTATAAGGGTCTCCTGGTCCTCGATTTCATTTGGTCTTTTCGGGCAATTTTCGTACAACACGACAAAAATGGGCCAAATCGTCGTATTTCAAACCAGACGATGGCTAGTGTTTGAAATCTGGCGTGAAACCCGAATCACAGTTATAATGTTTGAGAGAATGCTATAAGGGTCTCTTGGTCCTCGATTCATCTGGACGTTTCGGGCGATTTTCGTATCCCTCGACCAAAAATCAAAACTATAATTAACTAAATTGTATTTTCAAGACAAGAACTTTGGCTAGTGGTTTGACTCTAGTGCGGAACTCGAACACATTTATAAATTTTGGAGAGAATACTATAAAGGGTCTCCAAGTCCTGATTTCTTCTGGACTTTTCGGGCGACTTCGTACACCGACTTAAATTTAGTAGAAGGAACGTTGTATAGGGTCTCCAATCCTCGATTTCTTCTGGACTTTTTGGGGGATTTTTCGTACCACTCGACATAACTGGAGCCGAAATCCGTATTTTCGGACCAAATGATGGCTAGTGTTTGAAATATGACGCGAACCCAGAAAAGCACAATTATAAATTTGGAGAAGAATGCTACTAGGGTTTTCCAGTCATTGATTTTCATTTGGACTTTTCGCGCGATTTTTCTGCCACCCGACTAAACTGGACCGAAATTCTTATTTTTGAACAAAACGATGGCTAGTGTTTGAAATCTAACGCGGAACCCGAAACACAGATAAAAATTTAGAAGAAGAATGCTATAAAGGTCTCTCGGTCATAGATTTCATTAGGACTTTTCGAGCGATTTTCGTACCACCCGACTTAAAAGGACCGAAATTCGTATATTTAAACAAAACGACGATTAGTGTTTGAAATTTGGCGCGGAACCCAAAACACAATTATAAATTTTGGAGAAGAATGCTATAAGGGTCTCCCGGTCTTCGATTTCATTTGGACTTTTTGGGCGATTTTCATACCACCTAACTAAAATGGACCGAAATTCGTATTTTCAGACCAGACGATGGCTAGTGTTTAAAATCAGGCGCGAAGCCCGAAAAACAGTTATAAATTTTGGAGAAGAATGCTATAAGGGTCTCCTGATCCTCGATAATCCTCTTAGTCTTTTGGTGCGATTTTTGTGCCACACGACTAAAATGGACCGAAAATTCGTATTTCGAACAAAACGATGGTTAGTGAAATGGAAATATGTCGCGGAACTTGAAACACAATTATAAATTTTGTCAAAGAATGCCTATAAAGGTCTTCCGGTCCTCGATTTGATCGGGACTTTTGGGAACGATTTTCGTACCACCCTACTAAAATAAACCAAAATTTGTATTTTCAAACGAAAACGATGGTTTAGTGTTTTAAATCTGACGAGAACCCGATACACAGATAAAGAATTTAGATGAAGAATGGTATGAGGGTCTCACAGTCCTCTATTTCATCTGGACTTTTAGGGGGCAATTTTCGTACCCCTCGACAAAATTGGACGAAAATCTGTATTTTCGGACTAGACGATGGCTACGTGTTTGAAATCTGACCCAAAATGAGAAACATTGTTATTATTTAGGAGAAGAATGCTATAAGGGTCACCGGTCTCTAGATTTTCATCTGGACTTTTCAGGCAAATTTCGTACACCCCGACAAAAATGGACCCAAATCCGTTAATTCTAACAAGACGATGGCTAGTGTTTAAAATCTGACACGGAACCCGATATACATTTACAAATTTAGGAGAAGAATGCTATAAGAGTCTGTAAGACATATGCCTCCTTGATCATGATTTTGATATAATTTCCAAACATACAATGTATATGCATTATTTGATTGATCTAATGATTTTAATTGAGAAACATTTCAGGCAAATAATCAAACACTACACACTTGGACAAAACTTGGAACTCAAGCAATCAAACAAACATGGATGATGTCCTACAAGGCTTGAAGACTGATGTATAAAAGTGTTTAGTGTTAATAGTGTCAATTAGGTAGACTTAATCATAATGATTTCTCATATAGTATTTGCCAATGAAATCATAAAATAAGTTTTAATCAATCAAGTAATAAATCAATTGATAAATCAATTGAGCAATCGATTGTCTGACTCACAGAATAAGGTTTCACTAAGTTAATCGATTGGGAAATCGATTACTTAAAGGTTTATCAAAACCTGTGTTATGTGTTTAAAACAAATCAATTGGGACAATCGATTTGCACATAAATTGAGTAATCGATTTTGTGATTCACGACCAAGTTCATATTGAGTCAAATCGATTGGCAAATCGATTTATGAAATGCTTTTTCATAAGACATGTGTTTGTGATCACGAAATCGATTGGACAATCAATTGAAATAAGTTTCTTAAGTTGCAAGCTTTGCACTAATCGATTAGATAATCGATTGATAGATGTTTCTTAAGTTTGAAGCTTTGCATTAATCGATTAGGTATCGATTGAAGAATTGAACCGGTTAATCATTTATCAGAACAATATTGCATAATCGATTGGCACATCGATTTCACTAAACGGCTAAGCTTACTTCCTAAGGATAGAAGTCATAAAAACCAACAATGGCATCAAGAGCCTGATCTTTTAGACTAGTTCTCAAAAAAGAAATGACTTGTATTGAATTCCCTGGTGAAGGTGCCTCTTTAACTAGACCCCTGCCTTAATGGTCATCTTAGCATGTTACTGGAAGAGAGAATGTCATCTTTCTGAGGCATGTGGGCTTGACATCTTAGAGGCAGTTAGAAAATGGTTCCCTAGTGCCTAAACTTGCAGGCAGTGAGGGATCATCCATCATCAAAACCAAGAGCTCATTGGTGCTGATTGTGACAAAAAGAAAGTTGGCTATATACAAAAGCCACAAATGTAATACTTCTACTTTAAGTGATGATGAGTTTTTCAGGGTATCAAATTGCAAAACTGCCAAAAGAAATGTGGGATACACTCCAAGAAACTCATGAAGGCACAACTGATGCAAAAGGGCCAGAAACTAATACTCTGATGCATGAATATGAACTCTTCAATCTGAAGAAGAATGAGTCAATCAAATGACTTGCAAGAACAAGGTTCACTCACATCATCAACATCTACATGCTCTAGGAAAAACTATGGACAATGAGCAACAAATAGGAAAAGTAATGAGGTGCTTGACAAGAGAATGGCGGCCCAAGATCACTGCCATTGCTGAATCAAAGGACCTTGCAAGCATGACTATTGCCACACTATTTGGGAGCATGAAATGGAACTGCACAGATTAGATGAGTCAGAGCAATCTAATAGGAAAAGAAATGGACTATCTCTGAAGGCTCAAGCTCATAAGACAAAATCTGAACCAGAAACATGTACTAATGATTCAGAAAGTGAAACTGATGAAGTACCTGAAATAGGTATGTTGGTCAGAAAATTCAAGAAGTTTCTGAAAAAGAAAGGAAACCAATTAAGAAAACCACCAAATTCAAAGACAAAAAGCTTCAGCAAGAGTGATACAAATGATAGCAAAGTGATAACTTGCTATGAATGTGGGAAAACATGCTACATAAAATCTGAATGCTTTCAATTGCAAAACAAAAACAAGTTGGTAAAAGCTAAAAGCAAAGATCAACCACCTTCTTAAAACCCAAAAGAGCCTACATAGCTTGGAATGATATGATGAGGAATCCTCTGCATCTTCAGAAGAAGAAGAAGCAAACTTGTTCTAATGCCAACACAGGTTCAGATTCTGATTAGTGAAGTAAGTACTACCTCTAATCCATCTTATGAAGAATTGCATGATGCTTTCAATGAATTGGCATGCTGACATGTTAAGGTAGTTAAACAATTGATTTGCACTTAGGAAAATGCTAGAAAAACAATGCATGATGTGTGAAGAAATTAAAAAAGATCACAATAAGGTGCTTGAAGATATGAATGAACATTTGAAAAAAGAAATCACATGATAAACTCACTAGTTGTATTGAACTTGAAAGAAAGGTTGAATGATTAAAATCTGATTTAGCTAAATTTACTAGTAGTAAAAACAACCTAAATGTTCTTCTTGGGAATCAAAGGAATCATAAATTTGACTACCTTAAATTTGGAATTAGCTATAGACAAAATAGGAATGCTAAACAGAACCATAAATTTTTTAAATCAAAGCAAATGCATGATACCTTCATTAAACCAACTCATAATTCATCCTCTGCTTTTTCATGTCATTTCTGTTGTAAAAACGGACATATATCTTACAATTGTAAATTGAAAAATCTTGCTAATAAGGGATGGAAACAAATTTGGAAAATAAAGAAACCTATGATTGAAACTAACCCTCAAGGACCCAATCTAAATTGGGTACCTAAAACCAAAGGTTAATTCTGTATTGCAGATATGCTTGACATCAAAACGCACTCATGGTACCCATCGACAAAAATATGCCAATATTTGAATTTTCGGACCAGACAATGGCTAGTGTTTGGATTTTGACGCGGAACCCGAACCACAAGTATAAATTTTGGAGAAGAATGATATAACGGTCTCCCAGTCCTCGATTTCACCTGGACTTTTCCTTCGATTTTCGTACCACCAGACTAAAATGGACCGAAATTCGTATTTTCGAACAAAACGA
>PGWS01023757.1:0-16391 GCA_002896235.1 Cicer reticulatum | reverse complement strand
GTGTTAATAAATATGTATTATTAATTTTTTCTAATAGTTATGTGTTTTGAATTAAATGTATGGCAGTTTACATGGATACGGCTAAATTATCTAGTTCAATCTAGTTTAATATAACACTAAAATTTATATAGACTGTTTAATACCATCGAGTCATTAAGTTCAGTCATGCGATCTAGTGGTTAGTAACCAAGTAATCCAATACACTCATTAGGTCGATCACCGAGTCGGTTTTAGAACATTGTGTCCTTTTAATCGAATATATTGAGTTTAAACTCAGATTCAAACAATCACTGATCAAATTATATTTATCTCCTAACTAAACTTCAAATGACCAGATTTTTATTTATTTAAAAAATCGGATGATTAAGGAAAAAAAATGCATATATTCGTATAAGCTTTAACATCTCTCCATCATCAACTATAGCACCTTATATGTATAAAAAATACATTGACCTTAAATGAAAGGAGATTACTAACATCCACATTATTTTTGGGTGTACATAGGACATTTTTCACATGCAATTGCATAGGCTAATTTCTTGATCCAATTAGAGAACACTAGGTGTAATGGTAAGGTGTCTCCTAAGTTAGTATTTTTAGATTAATATTGAGTGATGTTCAACTTGCTTAGTCTAGATGAATTTTGTGTGTACTAGTTGATTCTGAATATGTCTAGCTCCTTGCATAAACTCATGATCACAAAAGATTTCATGACAAAATGAGTATTTTATCATTGAGACTTTGTTGTATGTTGTTTAGCATTCATTAACTTTGTGGCATGATCATATTGACTAGCATCATTCGAAACTCATTTAAAAAATTTTCTAAGTGTGTTTAACTTATAAATCGACTTACTAACTAAAGAATCACTATGAACTTAGTTTTTGAGTCCCGTGCTGTAAATTGACTCACGTGTATTTGTGAATCGACTAACCAACAATGCATGAAGTTTTGTGAGTCAACTTACCCATGCATAAATCGACTCACACAACTTTAAACTTTAGAATTGGTTTTTCAAACATGTGTTAGTCAACTCACAACAAGTATGAATTGACTTATCAAGTATGCAGTCTTGAAATTTGACAGTTTTAAGGTACTTATGGGAGTTACAAATTGATTATTTCTCATAGAAAACGTTTTTCATTGGTCTAGCTTTATCATACATCATATAAAAGATTTTCTAATAATTTCTAAACACAATAATACTTTCACTCATTCCTCATACTCAAACATTCAAGATCATATCATAGATTGAAAACTATTTCTTGATCAAGTCGGGTGTGCAATCGAGATTTGAAGCGAGGGTAAAGTGATTTCTGGGGTGTTTATTCTAGATACGAATCATCGATGGGATTGGTGGGTTGCATGTCAAAGGACTGAGGTGATCTTTAAGTAATTTCTAGATGGGGGTTCTCTAGTCTATCTTACAAGGATGTGAGTGTAATCTTCATCTCAGATATTGTGTGTTCAAATTTGGAGGATTGTGTCAAAGACGTTTAGAAGAAGGGCTATGTGTGCATGGTTTGCGAACATCCACCATAGGATCTGTAAACGCTCATAATCAATAATAAAGAAAAAAACTCTCATTTGATTGAATGGAGACAAGACGTAACTCAACGAGCGAGGACGAAGTAGAGGAATATGTATAAATCGTCTTATGATCTCTCGTTTATTACTCTTTATTTTGTATTTTTACATTTTCTTTCATTTTCATTTTATTGGATTTGGTAACATTTTCTATTTAGTACAATTGATAGAATGATTGTTATTACAATTTTGTCTTAATTTTGTGTGTGGATGGGTTCTATTTTTAACATTGAATTCAACACCTTAGACGTTGATCAAATTAAAAAAAAAAACGATATCTAAAGTATTCTATTAATTTGTGGTTCATAGGGTCTTTGTTTTGATATTTTTGTGAATTTGGTTGAAGTATCAATCTTTTTTAAAACAAATTCAATCATTTTTTTTATAAGTTTCCATATGATTTTTGTTGTTTGATTCTATTACCATATAATTCAATAGGAATATTCAATCTGCTTAATACTTGATTTCATCGCAATGAAAACTTTTATTTTCTATTGTGTGATCCAAATGTTTTTAATCGATTTTTCAAAAGTATCAAACTCTACTTAACTTTCTTTCTAGAATTCGTTGTAGATTATTTCGTAGATAACAATGAGGGATAAAACTCTCTCTCAAGAGTTTAATAGTCTTGCATTCTCAAAACTGAATTCAAACTCAAGACTTCTAAATTATAATTAAAGATACTTAAACCGTCTCATTATGTTTACACTCTTTTGTTTACAAACTCACAAAATTATATAAAGGGATAACTAGAATAAATCTTTCCTCCACAATAGTTATGATTTATGTTGAAATTTAAATATGATTGATTATTTCATGATCGAATAAATATGAGAAAATATTAATATAAAAATCTCTTAGGAAAATGAGATGTCTATTAGTATAGAAAAGTGAACATAAACATAGTTGTTTAAGCCAAACATGCCGCCATAAATAAACAGGATTGCAATGTTCCACGAGGTATATATAAATGGACCCCACATTCACAAAAAAAACCTTCATCAAAATGTTTGTGGTCTCTATTCTCCACCTTTTTAAAACCGCACTCCAACAAGCTTCCCCTCCAATTACACACACCAATTCTCTTCTCTCTCTAAAACTCTTCCACAACAACAAATACACAAATCACCAATTTTTCAACCCAAAAAATCAAAACTTAGTTATCTATGGCGGCAGTACTTAACCGCCACTTAACCTTTTGAAACCCTTAAACCGTCACTACAAACCCATATTATTTCCTCATCTCAACAAACCAATTCTCTTCAACCCATTAAGATGTTTCCCTCAAAGGAACAACCCCAAAAACCCAAAAATTGAAAAGCTTCACCCTTTGTGTTTTAATGAACGATCCAAAACAGAATACCCAAATTGAAATTGAAGAAGAAAAATCACCCCTTCAAGGAGAAAATGATAATAATTATTCTCAAGTTGTGTCACCAAAAATGGAAGAGAAATTGAAAAGGAAAAAATCAGAAAGGTTGACTTACCTTATTGCAGCTGTTATGTCTAGCTTAGGTATCACATCTATGGCTGTGTTGTCTGTTTATTATAGATTTTCATGGCAAATGGAGGTAAACTGGTGTTCTAGTTCCTTAAATTTGTTTGTTTTTTTGTTATTTTTTATATTTTTTGCAATAATTTTTATTTATTTATTTATGCACATTGTTGTTGTTTGTTATAAAAATTTGAATCTGAATCTGAAATTGGGTTTGGTTTGTTTATAGGGTGGTGGAGAAATTCTTTGGTCCGAAATGTTTGGTACATTTGCTCTATCTGTTGGTGCTGCAGTAAGTCCAATTACTTTTTTTGTTAATTATTATTACTTAATATTGTGGTCCTTGCTATAAGAATTGTCTTTTTAGATTTTCTTGATTCGGAGTATTTATTGCTTATATTTTTTTTACCTTCATATAAATTTGTATTTTATATTAATAAATATATGTAATGTTCACAACTTTAGTTAATATAGTTAATAACTTTATTGATTTTGGATGTTTTTTGATTTTTTTTTTCTTATAAAAGTTACTAGAGGAGTAGTTATTTAATTTAATTGTTAATCGTATTTTCTTATAGTGTAGTTTTCACTGGTGGTAACTAATTAAACAACACTTTCAATTTTAAAGGACTAAATGACATTTAAAAGACACTTCTTTAGGAAATAGGAAATGTATCTAAATTTTATTAACTCTTAATTTAAAATATACTTTTGTGATTAAAATAAATCTAAAAAAATTAAGAATTCAAAAATATTATCAGTACTTGTAGATATTTTAAGTTAAAAATCACACTAGAAACACTTGAAATGCATCTACATTTTTATATTTTTTTCATTCCTCTTTCCAAGTTTTTGGTAATAAACTAGTATTTTACCATTTTTTTAATTCTCGACCCAATAGATTTTGGTATTATCAATTATCAGCATAACGATTTTTTATAGTGTCGAAATTGCATCGAGACCATAATTGAAGTTGTATTTACCTCATTTGACTATAATTCTTTGGAATATAAAAAATTACAACATGACTAAGATAGCTCCCACAATTTAAAACTTTGATTATTAATTTAACACTTTGATCTTTCTTTTATACAAGGCTTTTGAATTAAGAATTGGGTGTGTTCAATATCAATTTTGGATGATAAATTCAATTGGGTATGTTTATTTTAGGTGGGTATGGAGTTTTGGGCTAGATGGGCTCACAAGGCTCTTTGGCATGCATCCTTGTGGCACATGCATGAGGTATGTTTCCACCAATTATTTTCCCCCTTCAAGTTTTAAGTGCAAAAAATTAACAAAACATGCATCATAATTCAAACTTGTTTTTGGGTAAGAAAAAAATTTAAAATTTCAAACTTCGTTGATGTTTAATTTTATTTTTATAGATTTAATTACAGTTTTAACCTTCTATTTTCACTCGTTTATAAAATTTGATTAATATTTTATAATTTTCTCTGTTTTACGAACGATCCTAACTTTTTTAATTAAAAAAATAGGTGATGACAATGATTTAAAATAATGTGTCATATAATATGTATCACGTAAAACTGACCAACCACTTAAGATTTTTACAAGAAAAATTCTTAAATATATTATTTTTAACTTTAAAAATTATTATTTTTATAATTTAAATTAATGACATATAAATATTAATCGTTCAATATTTTTATATTATTAAATTATATATTACATCATTTAAAATACTTTTACATCATTATTTTTGCGTCCAAATGAAATTTGTTTGATATTGATTTGGCTCTTACAATATTTGAACGACCAATGGGAATGAAGTATTTGATATTTGCAAAGACAAAAAAACAAAACATGGAAATTTAATTTACTTGAATTTGCAGTCCCATCATAGAGCAAGAGAAGGACCATTCGAGTTAAATGATGTTTTTGCAATAATAAATGCTGTTCCTGCCATCGCTCTCCTTAACTTTGGTTTCTTCCACAAGGGACTCATCCCTGGTCTTTGTTTCGGTGCGGTAAGTGTTGATCTTTTAATCATCGTTTTTGATTTTGATTGAGAATTCTTGCACGAAAGGTTAACAATGTTTTTTTCTTTTTTTATTTTTTATTTTTTTTTAATCTTTGGTATCTTGATATTTTGTTGGTTTTCGGTATTTGAAAAAAAGTTAATTCAAAATTTAATTAAATTTAAAATAATTAATATATATAAAAAAATATATGATATTAAATGGATTAAATATTGGGTAGTTTACCCCTTCAAATATGGAATATTTGAGTGTTTAATTTTTTTTAAGTAATATTAAAGTCAACCAGTGTTGTGAGGAGATAATCGTTATAATCAACTATTGGATGTATTTTTTACATTGAATTAAACAAGCTTAACTATACTAGGTATTTTAATTTAGAATTATTGAGTTTAGAGAGAGTGTTCTTTATTTATGTATACTTCTTAAATGATAATTAAGTGTAATGGTTTATAAGATTAAATGATAATTTTTTTTAATAAATTATTATTTTTGATCATACTATTAGAGTAAGAATTTAGCTTAATTTTAATTTGAAATTTGTTTTAAGAGTTTCATATAAAAAATAGAGGGTCTAAACATGTTTTAACCATGAAAGTAGTTATCACCTTACAAGTGATTGTAGGTTGAGTTAAACGCAAATCATATTTAATAAATTCAATACGAAGAGATTATCATATTCGTAGAAATATCTAATATTAGAAATCTAAACTCAATTAAAATAATAATGTAGATTTAGATCAATAATACTAATGAAAGAAAAAAATATATAAATATTTAATTTATGTCAACATTTAAAAAAGTATAGTCAAACATACACACAAAACACATTAATGATCAAATGGAAATGGTGAAAAATGAAGAACATTTTTACTAAGACAACCTATCTTTATCTATGAGCAGGGTCTTGGGATTACTGTGTTTGGGATGGCTTACATGTTTGTACATGACGGTTGAGATTCATAAGAGATTCTCAGTGGACCTATTGCCAATGTGCCCTATTTAGAAGGGTAGCTGCAGCCCACAAAGTAATATCCTAAATCATCACATTATTATTATTATTATTATTATTATTATATATTTATTATTTTATTATTATTATATTATTATTTATATTTCTAATTAAATAATAATAATTATAATAAATATAATTATTATTATTATTAGTATTTATGTTTTGGTAAAAAACTTATTAGAAGTTTAAAAAGGTAATATATAGTTTTGTTTGATAAGGTCTAAAAAAATCCAAGATTTGTTGTCTTTATTTCAGCTTCACCATTCGGACAAATTTCATGGGTTTACCATATGGGCTGTTTGGGACCAAAGGTAAGAGCTGTATTCTTCTATCTTTCTATATACTGTCCTTATTTCTTTCTTTTTTATGTTTAAAACAAAAATCAATTGATATATTTCTTTCCATTTTTTAAATTAGTCTAATAAGTTTCAAATTTATTTGATATTTAATTTATTAGCTCAAATTTTTTTTTATTTAAAATTGTATATTTTGTGCATATAATAAGTTAATGACTAAGGGTGATTAAAAAATATGAGTGTGCAGGAACTTGAAGAGTAGGAGGTTAGAAGAGCTAGAGAAAGAGATTATTAGGAGGGCAAGGATCATACAATAATAGTTCATAACAAAAGTAAACACTATGTTTTTAGAGTTTTTCATTGTAAAGAAAGTATTGAATGAAATGATAAAAAAAAGTTTTGTTTAGATTTGTACAATAATTAATAATTTTAAAAATTAGAAAAGATGATTTTTTTTATTAATAATAATAATATTAATAGCTCGTTTTATAATCGATAAAAGATATATGAGAAGTATGATTGAGATAAAAATAAGTATGAATAATTTTTTTATAACAAGTATGAAAAGAACATTGATAAACATAAGTGATGTGGCAAATAACCTTTTTACAGAAGTGCGGCGAATAATTTTTATAGGAGTGGCAAATAATTGGCCTCTTCATTTTTGGCTTTTTGCTTGACAAAAGAAAAAAGTAGCTATTTTATACCAAGTTGGGATAGGTCAGTTCAACCACATTCCACATGCTCATTGGTTGTAAAATTGGTGGGACTTTATTAAAAAATGTATGCCATAAGAAGACAAGGGTCATTAGGGCACCACTAAGGCAGGAGTACTACAAACCCCCTATATGTAGGAATCGGTTTTACTTAGATTCAATGACGACGTAGTCTTCAACCTCAATATTGAATATGTATCTCAAATTCAATGGTTTACTGGCCAATTTCGAACCCGACTCATGTCATAGGATGCAGTACGATTTTCGAATTAAGACATTTCACACCTTAACAAATGGAATTGGAACTGAAGGGACCACTATAACTCACTTGCACCTTCATTTCTACCACATGATGGTAATCATGTTATGATCACAGTCACTGATTGCAACAATCACTTACCACAAGATACGCATCTAGTATAAAATAGTGATTCTCCTCTTTCTCTGGACAAGCCTAACCGAATCTTTATAGATATTCTAAGGATGTCATATAAAAAGACATCTAGTGAAAAAAAAAGCACATCGATTTCAAACCTAAATACCTCTCAATCTATATCTAAATTGACTTGTTGGAGTGTCCATGTACCCCTCAGACAAGAAGTGATGTCACCTTGGCCACCAACAAAATAATTGTTGATTATTACCAATCAATAATCCAAGTCTACTATCGATCAAATAACAATATAATGTTGTTTTGTATTGAACTATGAATGCATGAGATTAAGTTCCTCCATAGATCTAACCTCATTTAAGAAACTATGGACATCTGCTTGATTATTAAGGCTAAAAAAATTGGATTTATCTAATACTCGCATTATCCCACAATGAACGAACTATTGCAAAAAAAGTTGTCACCAAAATGAATAACTTTTTAATTTTTAATGTAATACTATATCATCTAATTAAATACATGCATCACACCATATTCACTATATTATTTGCATTAATGTTAATGGTGAATACATCAATAGTGATAGGGTAATTTAGTAAAATATTATTTCTCTCTTTCATTATTACATTTTACTTAATCTAGTGTGAAGATTCAAAAAAACTTAGCCACCTTCCTTTCCTATTTTCTCTCATATCTTTTATTGTGTTTCTCATTTATTTACCGAAGAGGCAGTGAATTTAGTTCCATTTTTGATCGAAATCATCCATTTTAATGTTCTTATTCTCTTGTATTTAAATAAATGTTTCTCACATATTTAGTTTTTTCTTTCCGTTTTTTGGTTTTGTCGGTTTTGTGCGGAGCTGTGTTTGTTATTCATATTGTGGCGACGTTTCATTTTTTCGTCTTATTATGGTGTTCTTTGATTCAAATTGATAAATCAACTTCAATCAAGTGCAAATCAATCAACAATTTTGGCGCTACCAACATTACAGCTTCAGAGGCATGAGTTACTCCATACACCTCAATTTGTTATTTTTGTAAGCTTTGTCACATTTATAGAACTTTTTTTTATCGTTTTATGCTATATTAACTTATATGTTGTGAGTTTATTCGTAGATTCATCCTTTTTTGTTTTAATAATTTTGATTTATAATATTCTCAATCATGTAATTTCTATTTATTTGAATGAATATTGGTTTTTTAGTAAAAACAAAAGTTAAAGTGTAATATTAGTCACACTAATATTGAACGAAGGTGATGAGGACCTAAATGAGCTAATTGGGAGGAAAATAAAGAATATTTGAAGTCAAGATTTTATAATAGTTTTTAGTTTTATTTGTGGTAAATTTGAATTGTAATAATTTTAGTTAACCGGTTGTCGAGGACGTTTGTCTGCGAAAATGAGTCGCCATCAATTTTATTTTTTATTAAAGGAAAAAATTGGATAAAACCTAAAGTAATATTTTTTGAACCAAAAATTTGGATTCAGGAGTCGCGAATAGGAAAAATAATATTACCCCTACGTCGTCCGTTAAAACTACCCTCTAATTAATGTACAAAAATTATTTTATTTTATTTAATTGTTTATTTTATCCCCTAAAAAAAATAAAAAGAAAATAAATATTAATATTAAAAAAAACTATTTTTATTAATTGGTTTGACAAGGAAAACCTTGCTCCATGACCCTAGGCAATAGGCAAAATCAAAACACAATGTAGTTCTTGGTAGAAATATTTAGTGTTGGTCCGATTTAATATACTTGTTATTTTAATTAGTTTTTATTATAATATTATTATATATATCCAAATAAAAATAAAATAATATATAATAATAATAATATTATACAATAATAATAATAATATAATAATATATAATAATAATATAATAATAATAATATAATAATAATAATAATAACGAAAATAGGTGAGATGTTTGTTCACAGATTGTACCTTTTTATTTTTGCTTTAAATTAAAGAAAAATAGGTTTTTTGTAGAAACTAACTTAATGTGGCGGTATAGTGAACGAGACAGATGGACGGCGACGGTGGCGCATTTGTTAAGGATCTGCTCGTACGTTGTCAGATTTGTCGCGACACAAAGCCAACCAACGATGGGGTGAGTGGTGTGCGCAACAGCGAGGATGAATTTATCCGGAGCAGCGACTATTAATTCTAATTTAAAGAGAAAAAAAACTATTTATTCGTTGTATGACTTTTTTGTTATTGAAAGATGTATATGAGTTTTTCTATTATATATATTACAATAGGGTGAATTTATTCTTGTTTTATAAACATCAATTAATTATATATTTTTTATTATTATTTTGTTGTTGCAAAGAAAAACAATTTTAGGAATAACAACTTTTAAAAAATGAAAAACTTAAAAATATGAGTTTAATTTTTTATAAAACAATTTTTTGTTTAAAGGTGATACCTTACTACTTAATTGTTTTTTTTGCTAAACCAATTGTTTAAGATCAGATTCACTTCTCCCTTTTTGTCTATTAATCTCTTCTATTTTTTTTTTGTGCTGCCCCTTCTCCTGTTATTTTGTCCTCTTGTGGTTAGACTATTTATAGACTTTTTGAGTGTAGATTACAAAAGACATGAGAATAAATTGTTAATTGATTACCATAATTGTTTTCTTTTCATTTAATTGGTCACAATTATACTGATTCTTATTATCATTGATTCATTTATTCGGTTCTTTTCTATTCAATTGACCACCATTATACTGATATTATTACCATGATTCATTTATTTCAGTTTCTTTTCGTTCAAATGATGACAATATAATGATTTTTATTACCTTCAATCCAATTCTATAAATACATTTTATTTTATTTTTTTATTTTAGAAAATAGTAGAAATTTCTGAAAATGAATCAGAGTCAAATAGAAACCAAAACACAATTCATGATTTCTAAAAATCTAACTATTTATTTTTTATTATTATTTTCATCATCATTATTTTTTAATTTTTTTATATATTTGTTAAAAATCATAAACTAGCGGACAAAATTAAGTGTCAAGAGCTGCTCCTCTTTACTTAAAATTTACTTTGAGAATTAAAGTAAATGATAAATAAAGATGACTTAACTCTAATTTTGTCTGAATATGATTTTGGTAGTCTTTTACCCAATTTCAAGATACTAATCGTTTTCTCAAATTCGGGTGCGAATCGTTTTCTCGGCTTCAGTGCGAGTGGTTTTCCCGACTTCAACATGCGGGTCATTTTCTCAGCTTCGGGAACGAGTCGTTTCCCGGCTTCAACATGCGGGTCATTTTCTCGGCATCTGGTGCGATTCGTTTTTGTGCTTCAACAGGCGGGTCGTTTTCTCGGCTGTTGGTGAGGGTCATCTTCCTTGTACTGTAAACAACCTCTATTATATTTGACTTTATCGTATTCATTTATTGAGGTATGGTAATGTCTTTACTTCCAATACACGATAATAAATATGATGCTTCAGGAAAGGCGGGAAAACATTATAAGGATGATAACACAATATATATCAATATATTGAGATTCAATATTCGTCGTGAAAAAAAAATTCAAAAGATAAAACAAAAGAAGAAGATGGGTGGAAGAGCCGACTGGTTACTTAATTTCAAGGTAGACTGTACTAACTTCTCATGCCTAATCTAATCCATATTGTTGATCTTGTCCTTTCGAGTATATTTCTTTGTTTTTGTTGTTGTTGTGTTGTTTTACTTCTTCTCTCAGATTGCCTTTCGGGTTTTCAACCCAACATATATTTTTTGTCTACCCTAATTTTTACTAGGTTGCCCTTCAGGTTTTTTCAACCTAGCATATATATTTTACCCTAGTTTTGGCCTAGGTCGCCCTTTCGGGTTTTCAACCCAACAAATATTTTTTGTGTACCCTAATTTTCCTATCGGTCGCCTTTCAGTTTGAAACAAAGCGGGTAATTTGTTTTTTGTACCCTAATTTTTGCCCAGGTCGTTTTTTCAGTATCAACTTAGCGGGTTTTATTTTATTTTTATTTTACATATACCCCTAATTTTTGTCTAGATCACCTTTTTCAGGTTTTCAACCCTAGCGGGTATTCATTTTACAGTGTCTGAGTTTATAGAAGGACTAAATATTTTCATCCATATTCGTTGAGGATCAGCTCCACCTGAGAAAGCTTTCTTCACGACGTATGGACCCTCATAGTTAGGGTCTATTTCCACGATAATCCTTTTGAATGTCTAAGATTTTTTTAGCACTAGGTCTCATTCTTGGAATTCTCGAGACATATTTTTTTCTAGTACGCTTTTCAGTCTTTCTTAATATTAAGGCCGTGGCATAAGGGCCGCCAACCTTTTTCTTCTATTAAATTCAATTGATCGAAACATGTTTGTACCATTCTGACTCCTCTAATTGGTTTCCATTTAATACTCTTACAGCAACGGATTTCTACTCAATGGTTTGCACAACCTCCATCCCATATACATAGGAAAAAAGGGGTTGCCCCAATTGAAGTTCGTATCGAAGTGCGATTTACCCGTGTAGTGCAAACGACAACATCTCATGCCAACCTTTGTATGTTATAACCATTTTCTGAATAATTTATTTTATTTTTTATGTTTTTATTTGCTACTTCAGCTGCGTCATTCATTTTGTTCTGTCAACGACGAGTTATGTGTTGAATTTAAAGTGGCACACATTTCATTCCATCATTTTGTTATTCATATTTGTGGCATTGTCAGTAATGATCTTGCTTGGTAGGCTTAACGACATATTAACTCCCTTTTTATGAATTTGACTACCACATTTTGGTTACATTGCGTACGAAAACGAACCTCTACCCCATTTGTAAAGTAATCAATTACCACCAGTGAAGCGATGTCCATTTGATTGCTTTCGGATCGATCTTTCCGATGACGTCTATGCCCCACATTGAGAACGGCCAGGGCGTTGAAATGGTGTTCAGAGGAATTGATGGGGCATATATATATCAGATATTATTTGACACTTATGACATTTTTTTACTATGATTAAAACAAACTTTTCCTAGGGTCACTACAAGAAATAAAACGTTTTAGCACAGTGAAAATCTGTATAGTAAACGTATAAAAATTGTAGGATAACCAAAATTACCTATACCGACGGAGATTTTTTTCGTGGGTATAATCGCCCAATGCCTACGAAATTTCTCCGTGGCATAGGATTATTAGTGACAAAATGTTTTTCGTTGTGTAATATTTGATTTTTAACCTACGGAAATTTCACTGTTGTATATGGTTAAGCCATAATTTTTAAAGTTATACCTACAGTTTGATTATGTTGCTATACATTTAAGTGACAGCTTCTTTCTGTTGGTATAGGTTTTTGTTTTGAGACAAAATCCTCAATTTTAATGTTTGATGAAAACAAACAAAAGTTAATTAAGAATTCTAATTATGATTCTAAGTGTTTTGATATTAACATGTGCATTTGAGTGTGTTAAAACAAGATAGGTATCAAACATCACCAAATCAGATCAAAGAAGCAATTTCTGGAAAACGCAGAATGATCTTGAAGCAGTTCTGGAAAACGCAGATTGATCTTGAAGCAGTTCTGGAAAACAAACATCAATCCTGGAATAATTTTCATCCTATACTCTCATATAATCACAAAAGATCCATCCAAGTATATATATTCCAGAATTTGAAGAATCAAAGGCATGCTTCAATAAAGGCATATCCACAAAGACATTCCTCTTGAAAAGCAAATCAAGTACAAGACTACAAGTAGCAAAGTACACTACTGATTTGAACTATTCTAAGCCTGCACAAGTAACAGAAAAGCAGTACTCAAGGCTGACATACTGACACAAATCACAGAGTTCAAGGCCAGTTCATCACAAACCAAAGAAGATCAATCTTGGATCGATCTTCTGATGCAGCTCATCAATCTTGCTTTTGCAGAATTATCCAACAACTCTTTTATGACAGCTGGTCCTTTCCAACAGTCACATGAGCTGTCATAAGCCTCTTGGAGTCTATAATGCAGCTGCCAAGTGAAGAACAAAAACAACAATCAACACCAAACAACAAGATCATATTTTCAATCATACTCAGTGTCTCAAAATCTTTCTTATAGTTTGTTGTTTGTTTTAATCTTTGTGTAAATCATTTACAACTGAGGTCTATTTACAGAATATATTTCTCAAACAAGAGTGAGTAAATATCAAGTTCTAAATATCTCAAATCCATCACTTTGTACTCAAGGTTGTTTGTCAAATCTTGAGTAAATTGTAAAAATCCTTTTCATGTTTTAGAAAGGTAACTTGTTAAAACCTTTTTCCAAAAACAGTAAGGTAGAATTGAAGAATCCTTCTAGGTAGAAGGGTAGGAATTGTGTAAAGATCAAGATTGATCCATGAAAACCAGAACGATCTTGGGTTGAACATTTAGTGAAAAATCTCACGGTTGTGAGGACTGGACGTAACCCAGGTTGGGTGAACCAGGATATATCTTGTGTGATCTCTCTTTTCTATCTCTATCTCTATTTATTTTATGCTTTACAATCATATTTTATATTGATAAAATTGATATGTTGTTTCAACAAAACCCATAGATCGATCTTCATCACTGCCAAGATCAATCTTGGATTGAGATCTTATTTTTTTTTTTACCTTCAATTGGCATCAGAGCTCGTCTCAAAAGTTCAACACCTAACAAGTGTTAGAGAAAAGATCTAGAAAAATGTCAAAGATAATGTACATTGCTGAAGGAGGGTCATCATAAGACCACCTTACTTTGGTGGCATAGACGTACTATTTCTGGAAAAGAAATGCAGTTGTTTCTGAAATCTCAAGATACAGGAATGTGGCGCATCATTACAGATGGAGATTTCGTACCAAGAGTCGACCAAAATGATTCAACCTCTGCTGAAAAGAAAGAAGCAGATTGGACAACAGAAGAAAAATCTAAGGTACTCCTAAACTCTAAAGCTCATTTATTCTATCGTGCGCTTTGAGCAGAGAAGAAATGCGAAAGAGTTGATGAATGCAAAACTGCTAAAGAAGTATGGACACATTACAAACTCATCACGAAGGAACAAGCCATGTAAAAGAAACAAGGATTGATATAGGCATAAGAAAGTTTGAACTCTTTGAAATGAATGAAGGAGAAACCATTGATGAGATGTACTCAAAGATTCACAACCATTGTAAATGAAATGCGCTCTTTAGGAAAGCATACTCAGTACAAGACAGAGTCAGAAAGATCATGAGATGTCTTCCAATAATATGGAGACCAATGGTGACAGCCATAAGTCAGGCCAAGAATCTTGACGTACTCGGACTGGAGGAACTAATTGGAACATTACGAGCACATGAAGTGCTGCTACAAGAAGACAAAACCAATCAAAAAGGTCAAAACAATAGCTTTGAAAGCATCTCAAGAAAGTACACCCAGTACAAACAGATGAGGACTCAGAAGAAATCGAACAAGAAGATGTTGATAAAGAGATAGTTCGTCTTACAAGAAGATACAAAGAATGTTGATAAGAAGGGATCAAATCAAAAAGGGATTTCTAGATAAAAAGGAATTCAAAACTGAAATAGATAAAAGCAAAATCATTTGTTTTGGCTGCAACAAACAAGGATTACAAAACTGAATGTCCATTAAACAAAAAGGTGCCAAAGAAATTTCCTTTCAAAAAGAAGTCAATGATGGCAACCTGGATGAATCTGATGAATCAGAAACAGATGAACCTGAAGAAGCCAATCTGTGTTTAATGGCAGATATTGAAGAAACAGAGGTAAATTCTGAACCATGTCTTATATGCAAACAAATGGAAATCGAAATTTATAATTTATTAAATGATTCAAACTTTCTCATTCAAAAATGTAGTTCTTTTTAAAGAAAGATTTCACAAAGAAAAAGAAGAGAAAGAGAAAATTCAGGCTATGAATGATAAACTTAAAGAGATCATTCAAAATCTGAAAGAATCTCAGCTCAAAAATCTGTGAATTTGAAAAACCAGAAACCAAGATCAATCTTCACCTCAAACGAAGAACGATCTTCTCAAGGCTGAAGTTGAAACTCTTAAAAATGATTTGAAAAATTTTATTAAGGCAACTGAGACATTTCAGAAAATCATGGATCTCAAGTAGGGATTTTTGATAAAGCTTGGGACTCGGTTTGACAAAACTCAAAAACCAAAACCAAAATGTTGAAACTTTCTTTGTTCCTGAACTGAGAGAAGAAAAATGCAAAATTAATGTTCATATTTGTGAAAAATGACATTGGAGAATTTGCATGTTACTTCAGAAAAAGGGATATAAAAACAAGAATAGAAGAAACCTCAAAAAAGAAAAATCATTTGACAGCAAAAGAAATTTTTTCTGAAAAACTAAAAGAACGATCTTTAGATTCAATCTGAGGCTTAATAGAAACAACTAACATTCCAGTTTTTTTAAACCAGTTTCAAAAAGGAGATTCTTCTCAGCCTATAGATTGATCATTCTGAGAATCATGTTAACAATATGAAACCAGATTTCAAGGCTAACTCCCAAGGACCAACAAATATGGGTACAAATCATTACATAACTTGTGATGTAGGAACATCATCCAACAATCAAGAAAGAACATTGTATACATGACCAAGGCATGCTCAATAACACATGAAATGGAAAAGTATGAACGCCTCATCTCATTACAAAAATTTGGAGTGTCCTATAACCCTTGGAAACAATTAACAGAAATCAAAGGTACATGTATCAATCGGTTATTTCGCTTCCTGTATGCGCTTATATACATGTCAAAAATTAAAATGTTGTCTCTTGTAAAAGATAACAAAGACATATGGATTTTCCTTGTATTCTGATTTTTTTTAAAGGGGATAATTATTTTCTTAAAATTCAGGGGGAGTTTTTCATCCTTAAAACTGGAGTCTACTCAT
>PGWS01023754.1:0-20666 GCA_002896235.1 Cicer reticulatum | reverse complement strand
GTTTGAATTTAATCTTTTCACTCATTCAATACTTTTAACGTTTAACTCAAACTAGTTGAGTTATTCAACTCCTATAAGTCCCTCTTTTGATTAAGATTTTAAAAATATTTTATAATATGTAGCAAATTACAATCATTTACTCATTAAAAATTATATTTTTAACTAAAAAATCGATATTATTCATTCAAATTGGTAGAAATTAATTGATCGAAAATAATACATTCAAATCACTAAATTGAAAAGACGAATACTTGCGACAACTCACATACATCTAGGTTAATATCATAAAATCGATAAAATACCAACAAAGTGATAAAACCTACAAATATGACAAATCGAAGTATCTAGAAATACGTTTCTCAGGAAGCGTGTCTTTGACGATGCTGAAAGTCATTGATTGAATTTGAATGTTACTTGGATCAAAGTAAGTTTTTCATCATAACCAACAAACAACCGACATCAGACTGAGAAATCAAACACCATACCAAAAACGGAAAAATCTAAAATATGTTGAACACCACTTTGTTTACTTTAAAAAGAGAAAAATAAAAACGAGTTAGAGGGGTGATTTCAAACCAAAATGTAACTGTAAAGTCACTCCTTTTAATAGATAGATGAAAAGTACTAGAATATCACAAGAATTGAACATCATTCTTCATGAGACAGAGGCTAGGATTACTCTTAATCTCTCAGTCCAATAAACTATTAAATTTCTACTAGATATATCTTCTATTCGAATGTTATTTAGACCTCATACATGTGTTATTTAAAGTCTTATTACGTATACATTATTAAGTTTAAGAAGTAGGTGTATTAATAGAGTAAACACCAGCAGTTCTACCTAGAATAATAATTCATTATATTATATTGGTCAGTCCTTTAAATCATTTATGCAAATTCAAACTAAATGTTATTGGTCAGTTGGATCAATGAAGATGAAAAATAACACAAACTTTCTCATGAAATACTCACTAATTGAAAGTGATGACTATTCACCCGTTCGCTTTGAAGTGTATATGCGTATCTATAAGAACCTCATAATTCGGGTACATCCGCGAGATACAAATATATTCTCTTTATTTATAGAGATAACATTTAATTATGTTTAATAACAGTATATTGATTATTAATTTTCTATATTATATAGTTAGTGTTTTAGATATTACATGTATGCCTATTTACATGGATAACGGCTAATTTACGCATAGTTCAATCATATTTTAATATAACACTAAATTTTATAGACTGTGTTAATACCATCGAGTCATGTAAGTTCAGACATTGCGATCTAGTGTTTATGTAATAGTACGGCTTGACCAAGTAATACTCAATACACTCATTAGGTGATGCACGATATCGGTTTAGAACATTGTGTCTTTTAATCGAATATATTGAGTTTAAACTCAGATTCAAACAATTCACTGATCAAGATGTATATTATATCTCCTAACTACACTGTTCAAATGACCAGATTTTATTATATTAAAAAAATGGATATGATTAAGGATACAAAAATATGCATATATTCGTATAAGCTTTATACATCTCTCCTATTCTATCCAACTATAGCACTTATATGTTATACATACATTGACGCTTAATCGAAAGAGAATGACCTATACATCCAGCAGTTAGTTTAGGGTCGTGACATATTAGGACATTTTTCACATGCAATTGCATAGGCTAATTTCTTCGATCCAATAGGCAGAACAAATAGGTGTAGGTCAGGTGTCTCCTAAGTTAGTATTTAAAGATTTAAAAAATTTTGAGTAGATGTCACTGCATTAGGTCATAGATGAATTTGTGTGATAGCTATGTTTGAGTTACTTGATTGTCTAGCTCTTGCATAAACTACATGATAAAAACAGATTCATGAAAAATGATTATTTATGCATGCATAGCTTGTTGTAGGTTGGATCTTAGCATTCATTTGACTTGTGGCATGATCATATTGCAGAGGCAAGCATCATTCGAAACACTCATATCTAATAAAATTTCTAAGTGTTTTTTAACTTTATAAATCGACTTACTAACTAAAGAATCGAAGCTTATGAACTTAGTTTTTGAAGTATCGGTCTGAGCTGTAAATTGACTCACGTGTATTGTGAATCGACTAACCAACAAGCATGTAGTTTTTAGTGAGTCAACTTACCCATGCATAATCGACTCACACATATATTAATTAAGTAATGGTATTTCAAACATGGTGAGGTCAACTCACAACAAGTATGAATTGACTTACTCAAGTATGCAGTCTTGAAATTTGACAGTTTTTAAGTACTTATGGGAGTTACCAAATTTTTTGACTTGTATTTCTCTATAGAAAACGTTTTTTCATCTCAGCTCTGCTTATCATATCATGTCATATATATAAGATTTCTTAATTAATTTTCTAAACACACGAAAATTTTGTTGCACTATTCCTCAGTAACTCAAACACTCCAATCATATCATAGATTGAACACTATTCTTCTGATCAAGTTACGGGGTGTGCAACTCGAGATATTGAAGCGAGGGTATCTAGAATCGATTCTGGGGTGTTTATTTACTAGATACGATCATCGCATGGGCATTGGTGCGGTATGCATTCAAAGAACTGAGGGTGATCTTTTAAGATGTTATTTCTAGATGATTGGGGTTCTCTAGTTATCATGTACAAGGATAGTGTAATCTCATCTTACAAGATAGTTGTGTGTTCAAAGATTTGGAGGATTGTGTCAAAGAGCGTTAGAAAGAAGGGCTTGTGTGCATGGTTCTCGCAACATCCACCATAGGATTCCTGTAAAACGCTCATAATCAATAATAAAGAAAAAAACTCTCATTTGATTAGAATGGAGACAAACGTCACTCAACGAATGCGAGGGACGAAGTAGAGGAATATGTATGTAAATCGTCTTCTGATTCTCTCTTTTAGTTTACTCTTTAATTTTTGTATTTTTACATTTTTCTTTCATTTCATTTCTATTTGGATTTTGGTAACATTTTCTATTTTAGTACAAATTGATAGAATGATTGTTATTTACAATTTTGTCTTAATTTTGTGTGTTGGATGGGTTTCTATTTTTTACATTGAATTCAACACTTAGACGTTTGATTCAAATTAAAACTAAAAAAAAAAAACGATATCTAAAGTATTCTATTAATTGTGGTTCATAGGGTCTTTGTTTTGATATTTTTGTGAATTTGGTTGAAAGTATCAATCTTTTTTAAAACAAATTCAATCATTTTTTTTATAAGTTTCCATATGATTTTTGTTGTTTGATTCTATTACCATATAATTCAATAGGAATATTCAATCTGCTTAATACTTGATTTCATCGCGCAATGAAAACTTTTATTTTCTATTGTGTGATCCAAATGTTTTTAATCGATTTTTTCAAAAGTATCAAACTCTACTTAACTTTCTTCTAGAATTCGTTGTAGATTATTTCGTAATAACAATGAGGGATAAAACTCTCTCTCAAGAGTTTAATAGTCTTGCATTCTCAAAACTGAATTCAAACTCAGACTTCTAAATTATAATTAAAGATACTTAAACGTCTCATTATGTTTACACTCTTTTGTTTACAAACTCACAAAATTATATAAAGGGATAACTAGAATAAATTCTTCCTCCACAATAGTTATGATTTATGTTGAAATTTAAATATGATATGATTATTTTCATATCGAATAAATATGAAGAAAATATTAAATAAAACAAAAAAAAATCTCTTAGGAATGAGATGTCGTATAGTATAGAAAAGTGAAACATAAAATAGTTGTTTAAGGCAAACATGCGCCATAAATAAAACAGGATTGCAATGTTCCACGAGGTATTATTTTATAAATGGACCCCACATTCACAAAAAACACCTTCATCAAAATGTTGTGGTCTCTATTCTTCCACCTTTTTAAACCGTCACTCCAACAGCTTCCCTCTCACAATTACACACACCAATCTCTCTTTCATCTCTCTAAAAACTCTTCCACAACAACAAATACACAAATCACCAATTTTTCAACTCCAAAAATCAAACTTAGTTATTATGGCGGCAGGACTAACCGCCACTATAACCTTGAAACCCTTAAACCGTCACTACAAACCCATATTATTTCCTCATCTCAACAAACCAATTCTCATCAACCCATTAAGATGTTTCCCTCAAAGAAACAACCCCAAAAACCCAAAAATTGAAAAAGCTTCACCCTTTGTGTTTTAATGAACGATCCAAACAGAATACCCAAATTGAAATTGAAGAAGAAAATCACCCCTTCAAGGAGAAAGATGATAAATATTATTCTCAAAGTTGTGTCACCAAAAATGGAAGAGAAATTGAAAAGAAAATCAGAAAGTTGACTTAACCTTATTGCAGTGTTAATGTCTAGCTTAGGTATAACACATCTAGGCTGTGTTGTCTGATTAATTAATAGATTTCCAATGGCAAATGGAGGTAAACTAGGTGTTTAGTTCTTAAATTTGTTTGTTTTTTTGTTATTTTTTATATTTTGCAATAAGTATTTATTATTTATTTCTGCACATTGTGTTGTTTGTTATAAAAATCTGAATCTGAATCTGAAATTGGGTTTGGTTTGTTTATTAGGGTGGTGGAGAAATTCTTTGGTCCGAATGTTGGTAACATTTGCTCTATCTGTTGGTGCTGCAGAAGGTCCATTTACCTTTTTGTTAATTATTATTACTTAATATTGTGGTCTTCTTGCTATAAGAATTGGTCTTTTTAGATGTCTTGATTCGGAGTATTTATTGCTTATATTTTTTTTACCTTCCATATAAATTTTGTATTTTTAATATTAATAAATATATGTAATGTTTCACAACTGTTATGTTACTATAGTTAATAACTTTATTGATTTTGATGTTTTTTGATTTTTTTTTCTTATAAAAGTTACTAGAGGAGTAGTATTAATTTAATGTGTGAATCGTATTTTCTTATAGTGTAAGTTTTCACTGGTGGTAACTAATTAACAACACTTTCAAATTTTAAAGGACTAAATGACATTAAAAGACACTTCTTTAGGAATAGGAAATGTATCTTAAATTTTATTAACTCATATTAAAATATACTTTGTGATTAAATAATCTAAAAAAATTAAGAATTCAAAAATATTATCAGTACTTGTAGATATTTTAAGTTAAAAATCACACTAGAAACACTTGAAATCATTACATTTTATTATTTTTTCATTCCTCTTTCCAAGTTTTTGGTAATAAACTATATTTTACCATTTTTTAATTCTCGACCCAATAGATTTTTGGTATTTATCAATTATCAGCATAACGAATTTTTATAGGTCGAAATTGCATCGAGACCATAATTGAAGTTGTATTTACCTCATTTGACTATAATTCTTTGGAATATAAAAAATTACAACATGACTAAGATAGCTCCCACAATTTAAAACTTTGATTATTAATTTAACACTTTGATCTTTCTTTTATACAAGGCTTTTGAATTAAGAATTGGGTGTGTTCAATATCAATTTTGGATGATAAATTCAATTGGGTATGTTTATTTTAGGTGGGTATGGAGTTTTGGGCTAGATGGGCTCACAAGGCTCTTTGGCATGCATCCTTGTGGCACATGCATGAGGTATGTTTCCACCAATTATTTTCCCCCTTCAAGTTTTAAGTGCAAAAAATTAACAAAACATGCATCATAATTCAAACTTGTTTTTGGGTAAGAAAAAAATTTAAAATTTCAAACTTCGTTGATGTTAATTTTATTTTTATAGATTTAAATTACAGTTTTTAACCTTCTATTTTTCACTCGTTTATAAAATTGATTAATATTTATAATTCTCTGTTTAGAACGACCTTAACATTTTTAAATTAAAAATGGTGATTTGACATGATTAAATAATGTGTCATATAATATTGATCACGTAAAATGACCAACACTTAAGATTTACAAGAAAATCTCTTAAATACTTATTTTTACTTTAAAAATTATTTATTTTTATTAATTTAATTAATGACATATAATAATTAAATCGATTCAAATATTTTTATTATTAAATTATATATACATCATTTAAAATACTTTTACATCATTATTTTTGCGTCCAATGAATTTGTTTGATATTGATTTGGCTCTTACAATATTGAACGACAATGGGAATGAAGTATTTGATATTTGCAAAGACAAAAAACAAAACATGGAATTTAATTTACTTGAATTTGCAGTCCCATCATAGAGCAAGAGAAGGGACCATTCGAGTTAAATGAATGTTTTGCAATCAATAAATTGCTGTTCCTGCCATCGCTCTCCTTAACTTTGGTTTCTTCCACAAAGGGAGCTATCCCTGGTCTTTGTTTCGGTGCGGTCAAGTTTGATCTTTTAATCATCGTTTTTGATTTTGATTGAGAATTCTTGCACGAAAAGGTTAAACAATGTTTTTTCTTTTTTTATTTTTTATTTTTTTTTAAATCTTTGGTATCTTGATATTTGTTGGTTTTCGGTATTTTGAAAAAAAGTTAATTCAATTTTTAATTAATTTAAAAATAATTAAATATATATAAAAATATATGATATAAAATGATTAATATTGGTAGTTTACCCTCAAAACTATGGAATATTGAAGTGTTTTTAATTTTTTTAAGTAATATTAAAGTCAACCAGTGTTGTGAGGAGATTAATCTTATAATCAACTATTGGATGTATTTTTTCCATTGAATTAAACAGCTTAACTAATAGGTATTTTAATTTAGAATTATTGAGTTTAGAGAAGTGCTTTATTTATGTATACTTCTTAAATGATTAATTAAGTGTAATGTTTATAAGATAAAGATATGTTTTTAATAAATATTATTTTTGATCATATCTATTAGAGTAAGAATTTAGCTTATTTTATGTTGAAATTTGTTTTAAGAGTTCATATTAAATAAATAAGGTCTAAACATGTTTTTTATACATGAAGTAGTTACACCTTACAGTGAATTTTGTAGGGTTGGTTAAACTCAAATCATATTCTAATAAAAATTCAATACGAAGAGATATATCATAGTCGTCAGAAATATTCCTAATATTAGAAATCTTAAACTCAATTAAAATATAAGTAGCATTTAAGAGTCAATTGATATACTAATGAATAGAAAAAAATATATAACTATATTATTTAGTCACATTTAAAAAGTATAGCAAAATACACACAAAACTACATTAATGACAATGGAAATGGTGAAAAATGAAGAACATATTTTACTAAGACAACCATATTTATCTTGAGCAGGGTCTTGGAGTTACTGTGTTTGGGATGGCTTACATGTTGTACATGACGTTTGGTTCATAAGAGATTCTCAGTGGGACCTATTGCCAATGTGCCCTATTTTAGAAGGGTAGCTGCAGCCCACAAAGTAATTATCCTAATCATCACATTATTATTATTATTATTATTATTATTATTATTATTTATTATTATTATTATTATAGTATTATTATTATTATATTCTATATAAATAATATAATATAATAATTATTATTATTATAGATTTATGTTTGGTAAAAAATTATTAGAAGTTTAAAAAGGGTATTTGTTTCTGTTTGGGGTATAAGGTCTAAAATCCAAGATTTTGTTGTCTTTAATTTCAGCTTCACCATTCGGACAAATTTCATGGGGTACCATATGGGCTGTTTTTGGGACCAAAGGTAAGAGCTGTATTCTTCTATCTTTCTATATACTGTCCTTATTTCTTTCTTTTTTATGTTAAAACAAAAATCAATTGATATAATTTCTTTCCATTTTTTTAATTAGTCTTTAATAAGTTTCAAATTTATTGATATTTAATTTATTAGCTCAAATTTTTTTTTAATTTAAAATTTGTATATTTTGTGCTATAATAAGTTAATGACTGATGGGTGATTAAAAAATATGGTGTGCAGGAACTTGAAGAGGTAGGAGGGTTAGAAGAAGCTAGAGAAAGAGATTATTAGGAGGCAAGATCATACAATAAAGTTCATAACAAAAGTAAACACTATGTTTAAGGAGTTTTCATTGTAAAGAAAAGTATTGAATGAAATGATAAAAAAAAAGTTTTGTTTAGATAGATTGTACAATAATTAATTATTTTAAAAAATTAGAAAAGATGATTTTTTATTAATAATAATAATATATAATAGTCGTTTTATAATCGATAAAACAAGATATATGAGAAGTATGATGAGATAAAAATAAGTATGAAATAACTTTTTTTTATAAACAAGTATTGAAAGAACATTGATAACATAAGTGATGTGGCAAATAACCTTTTTTACAGAAGTGCGGCGAATAATTTTTATAGGAAGTGGCAAATAATTGGCCTCTTCATTTTGGCTTTTTGCTTTGACAAAAAGAAAAAGTAGCTATTTTATACCAAGTGGGATATAGTCAGTCAACCACATTCCACATGCTCATTGGTTGGTAAATTTGGTGGGACTTTATTTAAAAAATGTATGCCACTTAAGAAGACAAGGGTCATTAGGGCACCACTAAGGCATGAGTACTACAAACCCCCTATATGGTAGGAATCTGGTTTACTTAGATTCAAATGACGACGTAGTCTCAACCTCAATATGAATAATGTATCTCAAATTCAATGGGTTTACTTGGGCCAATTTCGAACCCGACTCATGTCATAGGATGCAGTAGATTTTCGAATTAAGAATTTCACACTTAACAAATGGAATTTGAACTGAAGGACCACTATAACTCACTTGCACCCTTCATTTCTAGCCACATGATGGTAATCATGTTATGATCACAGTCACCTGATTGCAACAATCACTTTACCCACAAAGATACGCATCTAGTATAAAATAGTGATTCTCCTCTTTCTCTGACAAGCCTAACCGAATCTTTATAGATATTCTAAGGAATGTCATATAAAAAGAACATCTAGTGAAAAAAAAGCACATCGATTTCAAACCCTAAATACCTCTCAATCTTATATCTAAATTGACTTGTTGGAGTGTCCATGTACCCCTCAGACAAGAAGTTGATGTCACCTTGGCCACCAACAAAATAATTGTTGATTATTACCAAGTCAATAATCCAAGTCTACTATGGATCAAATAACAATATTAATGTTGTTTTGTATGAACTATGAATGCATGAGATTAAGTTCCTCCATAGATCTAACCTCATTTTTAAGAAACTATGGACATCTGCTTGATTATTAAGGCTAAAAAAAATTGGATTTATCTATATACTCGCATTATCCCACAATGAACGAAACTATTTGCAAAAAAGTTGTCACAAAATGAAATAATCTTTTTAATTTTTAATGTAATACTATATCATCTAATTAATATTACATGCATCACACCATATTCACTATAATTATTTGTGCATTAATGTTAATGGTGAATACATCAATAGTTGATAGGGTAATTTAGTAAAAATATTATTTTCTCTCTTCATTTATACATTTTACTTAATCAGGTGAAAGATTCAAAAAAAACTTAGCCACCTCCTTTTCCATTTTCTTCTCATATCTTTTTATTGGTTTCTCATTTTTACCGAAGAGGCGTGATTTAGGTTCCATTTTTGATTCGAAATCATCCATTTTAATTGTTTCTTATTCTCTTTTATTTAAATAAATGTTTTTCTCACATATTTAGTTTTTCTTTCGTTTTTTGGTTTTGTCGTTTTTGTGCGGAGCTGTGTTTGTTATTCATATTGGTGCGACGTTTCATTTTTTCGTCTTATTATGGTGTTCTTTGATTCAAATTGATAAATCAACTTCAATCAAGTGCAAAATCAATCAACAATTTTGGCGCTACCAACATTACAGCTTCAGAGGCATGAGTACTCCATACACCTCAATTTTGTTATTTTTGTAAGCTTTGTCACATTTATAGAACTTTTTTTATCGTTTTATGCTATTAACTTATATGTTGTGAGTTTATTCGTAGATTCATCCTTTTTTGTTTTAATAATTTTGATTTATAATATTCTCAATCATGTAATTTCTATTTATTTGAATGAATATTGGTTTTTAGTAAAAACAAAAGTTAAAGTGTAATATTAGTCACCTAATATTGAACGAAGGTGATGAGGACCTAAAATGAGCTAATTGGGAGGAAAAATAAAGAATATTGAAGTCAAGATTTTATAATAGTTTTTAGTTTATTTGTGTAATTTGAATTGTAATAATTTTAGTTAACCGGTTGTCGAGGACGGTTTGTCTGCGAAAAATGAGTCGCCATCAATTTTATTTTTATTAAGGAAAAATTGGATAAAACCTAAAGTAATATTTTTGAACCAAAAATTTGGATTCAGGAGTCGCGAATAGGAAAAATAATATTACCCTACGTCGTCCGTTAAAACTACCCTCTAATTAATTTACACAAATTATTTTTTATTAATTGTTTATTTATCCCCAAAAGAATAAATAAAAAAAGAAAAAATTCATTACATTATTAAAAAAAAACTATTTTTTATTAATTGTTTGACAAAGGGAAAAACCTTGCTCTGCCTATGTATCCTAGGTGCAAATAGGAAACAAAAACAACATGTCGTTCTTGGGTAGAAAATATTTATGTGTGTGTCCGATTTTTATATTACTTTATTTTAAAATTAGTTTTTATAAATATTTTATAACATATTCCAAATAAAATAAAATAATAAAATAATATAATCAATAAACTAATAAAAACATAATAATATAAATAAATACTAAATAAAATAATAATAATAATAATAATAATAATAATAATAATAACGAAAAAATAGGTGAGATGTTTGTTCACAGATTGTACCTTTTTATTTTTGCTTTAAATTAAAGAAAAATAGGTTTTGTTAGAAACTAACTTAATGTGGCGTATGTGAACGAGACAGATGGACGCGACGGTGGCGCAGTTTGTTAAAGGATCTGCTCGTACGTTGTCAGATTTGTCGCGACACAAAGCCAACCAACGATTGGGGTGAGTGGTGTGGCGCAACAAGCGAGGATGAATTTAATCGGAGGCAGCGACTATTAATTCTAATTCTAAGAGAAAAAGAACTATTTATTCGTTGTTATGACTTTTTTTTTGTTTTGATAAAGATGTGATATGAGTTTTCTATTATATTATATTACAATAGGGTGAAATTTATTTTTGTTGTTTAATAAACATCAATTAATTATATATTTTTTTATTATTTTGTGTTGCAAAGAAAACAATTTTCAGGAATAAACAACTTTTAAAAAAAAATGAAAACTTAAAATATGCAGTTAATTTTTTATAAACAATTTTTTGTTTAAAGGTGATACCTTACTACTTAATGTTTTTTTTTGCTAAACCAATTGTTTTAAGATCAGATTCACTTCTCCTTTTTGTCTATTAATCTCTCTATTTTTTTTTTGTGCTCGCCCTTCTTCTCCTGTTATTTTTTGTCCTCTTGTGGTAGACTATTTATAGACTTTTTGAGTGTAGATTACAAAAGACATGAGAATAATTGTTAATTGATTACCATTAATTTGTTTCTTTTCATTTAATTGGTCACAATTATACTGATTCTTATTATCATTGATTCATTTATTCGGTTTCTTTTCTATTCAATTGACCACCATTATACTGATATTTTATTACCATTGATTCATTTATTTTCAGTTTCTTTTCGTTCAAATGATGACCAATATAATGATTTTTATTACCTTCAATCCAATTCTATTAAATACATTTTTTTTTATTTTTTTTTTATTTTAGAAAATAGTAGAATTTCTGAAAAGAATCAGAGTCAAATAGAAACCAAACACAATTCATGATTTTCTAAAATCTAACTATTTTATTTTTATTATTATTTTCATCATCATTATTTTTTTAATTTTTTTATATATTTGTTAAAAATCATAAACTAGCGGACAAATTTAAGTGTCAAGAGCTGCTCCTCTTTACTTAAAATTTACTTTGAGAATTAAAGTAAATGATAAATAAAGATGAACAACTCTAATTTTGTCTGAATATGATTTTGGTAAGTCTTTTACCCCAATTCAGATACTAATCGTTTTCAAAATTCGGGTGCGAATCGTTTTCTCGGCTTCAGTGCGAGTGGTTTTCCCGACTTCAACATGCGGGTCATTTTCTCAGCTTCGGGAACGAGTCGTTTTCCCGCTTCAACATGCGGGTCATTTTCTCGGCATTCGGTGCGATTCGTTTTTGTGGCTTCAACAGGCGGGTCGTTTTCTCGGCTGTTGGTGAGGGTCATCTTCCTTGTACACTGTAAACAACCTCTATTATATTTGACTTTATCGTAATTCATTATATTGAGGTATGGTATATGTTTACTTTCCAATACACGATAATAATATGATGCGTTCAGGAAAGCGGGAAAAATTATAAAGATGATAACAATATAATATCAATATATTGAGATTCAATATTCGTCGTGAAAAAAAAATTCAAAAGATAAAACAAAAGAAATGGGTGGAAGAGCCGACTTGGTTACAGTAATTCAAAGGTAGGACTGTACTAACTTCTCATGCCATAATCTAATCCATATTGTTGATCTTGTCCCTTTCGAGTATATATTCTTTGTTTTTGTGTTTTGTTGTTGTTGTTTTTACTTCTTCTCTCAGATTGCCACTTTCGGTTTTCAACCCAACATATATTTTTGTTCCCCTAATTTTTACTAGGTTGCCCTTTCAAGGTCAACCCTAGCATTATAATCTTTTTTTACCCTAAAGTTTTTGCTAGGTCGCCTTTCGGGTTTTCAACCCAACAAATATTTTTTGTGTACCCTAAATTTTGCCTAGTCGCCTTTCAGGTATTTAACAAAGCGGGTAATTTGTTTTGTACCTCTAATTTTTGCCCAGGTCGTATTTTTCAGATATTCAACTTAGCGGGTTTTATTTTATTTTTTATATTACATATACCCTAATTTTGTCTAGATCACTTTTCCAGGTTTTAACCTAGCGGTATTCATTTACAGTGTCTGAGTTTATAGGAAGGACTAATATTTTCAATCCATATTCGGTGAGGATCAAAAGCTCCACCTGAGGAAAGCTTTCTTCACGACGTTAGGACCCTCATAGTTAGGGGTCTATTTTCCCACGATAATCCTTTTGAATGTCTAGATTTTTTTTAGCATAGGTCTCATTCTTGGAATTCTCGAGGACATATTTTCTTTCTAGTACGCTTTTTTCAGTCTTTCTAATATAATGCCCGTGGCATAAGGCCGCCAACCTTTTTTTCTTCTATTAAATTCAGCTTGATCGAAACATGTTTGTACCCATTCTGACTCTCTTATTTGGTTTCCATTAATACTCTTAGCAAGGGGATTTCTACTTCAATTGGTTGCACAACCTCCTCCATATACTAGGGAAAAAGGGTTGCCCCAATTGAATTCGTATCGAAGTGCGATACCCGTGTAGTGCAAACGACAACATCTCATGCCAACCTTTGTTATGTTATAACCATTTTCTGAATAATTTATTTTATTTTTTATGTTTTTATTTGCTACTTCAGCTGCGTCATTCATTTTTTGTTCTGTACAACGACGAGTTTTATGGTGTTGAATTTTAAAGGTGGACACAATTCATCCATCATTGGTTATTCATATTTGTGGCATTGTCAGTAATGATCTTGCTTGGTAGGCATTAACGACATATTAACTTCCCTTTTATGAATTTGACTACCACATTTTTGGTTACCATTGGCGTACGAAACGACCTCTACCCATTTGGATAAAGTAATCAATTACACCAAGATGAAGCGATGTCCATCTTGATGCTTTCGGTTCGATCTTGACGATGACGTCTATGCCCACATTGAGAACGCCAGGGCGTTGAAATGGTGTTCAGAGGAATTGATGGGGCATATATATTTATCAGCATATATTGACACTTAGACATTTTTTTACATGATAAAACAAACTTTTCCTAGGGTCACTACAAGAAATTAAACGTTTAGCGACAGTGAAAATCCTGTAGGTAAACGTATAAAAAACTGTAGGGATAACCAAAATTACCTATACCGACGGAGATTTTTTTCGTGGTATATAATCGCCCAATGGCTACGAAATCTCTCCGTGGCTATAGGATATAGTGACAAAATGTTTTTCGTTGTTGTAAATATTGATTTTTACCTACGGAAATTCATCTGTTGGTATATGGTTAAGCCAAATTTTTAAAGTAATACCTACAGTTTTGATTATGTTGCTATAATTAGTGACAGCTTCTTTCTGTTGGTATGGTTTGTTGAGACAAGAATCTCAATTTTTAATGGTTTTGATGAAAACAAACAAAAAGTTAATTAGAATTCTAAATATGATTCTAAGTGTTTGATATTTAACATGTGCATTTGAGTGTGTTAAAACAAGATAGGTATCAAACATCACAAATCAGATCAAAGAAAGCAATTCTGGAAAACGCAGAATGATCTTGAAGCAGTTCTGGAAAACGCAGATTGATCTTGAAGCAGTTCTGGAAAACAAACATCAATCCTGGAAATAATTTTCATCCTATACTCTCATTATAATCAAAAAAGATCCATCCAAGTCATATATATACCAGAATTTGAAGAATCAAAGGCATCTTCAATAAAGGCATATCACAAAGATCATTCCTCTTGAAAAGCAAATGCAAGTACAAGACTACAAGTAGCAAAGTACAGCTACTGATTGAAACTTTCTAAAGCCTGCACAAGTAACAGAAAAGCAGTACTCAAGGCTGACATACTGACACAAATCACAGAGTTCAAGGCCAGTTCATCACAAACCAGAAGATCAATCTTGGATCGATCTTCTGATGCAGCTCATCAATCTTGCTTTTGGCAGCATTTATCCAAACAACTCTTTTTGACAGCTGGTCCCTTTCCAACAGTCACATGAGCTGTCATAAGCCTTCTTGGAGTCTATAATGCAGCTGCAAGTTGAAGAACAACACAACATATCAACACCAAGCAAAAGATTCAATATTTTCATCATACTCAAGGTGTCTCAAAATCTTCTTATAGTTTGTTGTTTGTTTTAATCTTGTGTCGTAATCATTTCAACTGAGTTTCTATTTACAGAATATATTTCTCAAACAAGGTTGAGTAAATATCAAGATTCTAAATAGTCTCAATCTCCATCACTGTAACTCAAGGTTGTTTGTCAAATCTTGAGTAAATTGTAAAAATCCTTTCATGTTTTAGAAAGTGTAACTTGTTAAAACCTTTCCAAACAGTAAGGTAGAATTGAAGAAATCCTTCTAGTAGAAGGGTAGAATTGTGTAAAGATCAAGATGATCCATGAAAAACCAAGAACGATCTTGGTTTGAACATTTAGTGAAAAATCTCACGGTTTGAGGACTGGACGTAACCCAGGTTGGGTGAACCAGGATATATCCTTGTGTGATCTCTCTTTCTATCTCTATCCTATTTATTTTATGCTTTACAATCATATTATTTATATGATAAAATTGATATTGTTGTTTCCAACAAAACCAAGATCGATCTTCATCACTGCCAAGATCAATCTTGGGATTGAGATCTTATTTTTTTTTTTTAACCTTCAATTGGCATCAGAGCTCGGTCTCAAAGTTCAACACCTAACAAGTGTTAGAGAAAAGATCTAGAAAAATGTCAAAAGATATGTACATTGCTGAAGGATGGTCATCATATAGACCACCTTACTTTGGGTGGCATAGACTACTATTTCTGGAAAGAAAAAATGCAGTTGTTTCTAAATCTCAAGATACAGGAATGTGGCGCATCATTACAGATGGAGATTTCGTACCAAGAGTCGACCAAAATGATTCAACTCTGCTGAAAAGAAAGAAGCAGATTGGACAACAGAAGAAAAATCTAAGGTACTCCTAAACTCTAAAGCCATTTATTCTTATCGTGCGCTTTGAGCAAGAAGAATGCGAAAGAGTTGATGAATGCAAAACTGCTAAAGAAGTATGGGACACATTACAACTCATCACGAAGGAAACAAGCCATGTAAAAGAACAAGGATTGTATAGGCATAAGAAAGTTTTGAACTCTTTGAAATGAATGAAGGAGAAACCATTGATGAGATGTACTCAAGATTCACAACACCATTGTAAATGAAATGCGCTCTTTAGGGAAAGCATACTCAGTACAAGACAGAGTCAGAAAGATCATGAGAATGTCTTCCAATAATATGGAGACAATGGTACAGCCATAAGTCAGGCCCAAGAATCTTGACGTACTCGGACTGGAGGAACTAATTGGAACATTACGAGCACATGAAGTGCTGCTACAAGAAGACAAACCAATCAAAAAGGTCAAAACAATAGCTTTGAAAGCATTCAAGAAGTACACCGTACAAACAGATGAGGACTCAGAAGAAGAATCGAACAAGAAGATTGATAAAGAGATAGTCGTCTACAAGAAAGATACAAAGAATGTTGATAAGAAGGGATCACAATCAAAAAGGGTTCTAGATAAAAAGAATTCAAAATTGAAATAGATAAAAGCACATCATTTGTTTGGCTGCAACAAAAAGACATTACAAAACTGAATGTCCATTAACAAAAAGGTGCCAAAGAAATTTCTTTCAAAAGGAAGTCAATGATGGCAACCTGGGATGAATCTGATGAATAGAAAAGATGAACCTGAAGAACCAATCTGTGTTTAATGGCAGATATTGAAGAAACAGAGGTAAATCTCTGAACCATGTCTATATGCAACAAATGGAAATCAATTTGATAATTTATTATAATGATTCAATACTTCTCATTCACAAATGTGTTCTTTTAAAGAAAGATTTCACAAAGAAAAGAAGAGAAAGAGAAATCAGGCTATGAATTGATAAACTTAAAGAGATCATTCAAAATCTGAAAGAACTCAGCTCACAAATCTTGAATTTGAAAAAACCAGAAAACCAAGATCAATCTTCACCTCAAACGAAGAGATCTTCTCAAGCTGAAGTTGAAAACTCTTTAAATAACTGATTTGAAAATTTTATTAAGCCAACCGAGACATTTCAGAAATCATGGGATCTCAATGTAGGATTTTTGATAAAGCTGGGCTCGGTTGTTGACAAACTCAAAAAACCAAAAATTATGAAACTTCTTTGTTCCTGAACTAAGAGAAGAAAAATGCAAAATCAAATGCTCATATTGTGACCGAATTGGACATTTAGAATTTGCATGTTACTTTAAAAAAGGGATAATAAAACAAGAATAAGGAGAATCTCAAAGGGAAGAATCTGACAGTAAAAACAGATTTTTCTGAAAAAACTGAAAAAAGCAAGAACGATCTTCAGATCGATCTGGAGGCTTATCAGAAACAACTAATTGCCCAGTTTTTAACCCAGTTTCAAAAGAGATTCTTCTCAGTTAAGATTGATCATCTGAGAACATTAACAATATGAAACCAATTTCAAGGCTAACTCCAAGGACCCAAACAAATATGGTACCAAAATCATTACAAACTTGTGATGTAAGGAACATCATCCAACAATCAGAAAGAACATTGATAACATGACCAAAGGCATTTTCTCAATACACATAATGGAAAGTATATGCCTCATCTCATTACAGAAAATTTGGAGTGTCATAACCCTTGGAAACATTAACAAATCAAAGGTACATGTATCATCTTATTTCGCTTCCATGTATGCGCTTATTATCATGTTCAAAATTAAAATGTTGTCTCTTGTAAAATGATAACAAAGACATAATGGCATTTCCTTGTATTCTGATTTTTTTTTTAAGGGGATATTATTCTTTAAAATTCAGGGGAGTTTTTCATCTTAAAACTGGAGTCTACTCATTGTTTTCAATGTGTAGTATACATTTCCTTTGTAAATCCAACCTTTTTGTGTTGACAAAGGGGGAAGAATTATTTTAGCGTTTTATGTTTAATTTTATGTTGGTTCAAAATCTGAAGCATATCTGAGGGGAGCTTTAAAGCTTTCTATGATTAAAATTGAATCAAATTAAAATCTAAATTAACAGTTGGTCATCATCAAAAGGACGGGAGATTGTTGAAGACAAATCTCAATTTAATGTTTTTGATGAAGAAGAAACCAAAAAGTAATTAAGAATTCCTAATTATGATTCTAAGTGTTTGTATATTTAACATGTGCATTTGATGTGTGTAAAACAAATAGGTATCACATCACAAATCAGATCAAAGAAAGCAATTCTGGAAAACGCAGAATATCTTGAGAGTTCTGGAAAACGCAGATTGATCTTGAGCAGTTCTGGAAAGAGATTGATCTTGAAGCAGTTCTGAAAACGCAGATTGATCTTGAAGCAGTTCTGAAAAACAAACATCAATCCTGGAAATAATTTCATCCTATACTCTCATATAATCAACAAAGATCCATCCAAAGTCATATATATTCCAGAGATTTGAAGAATCAAAGGCATGCTTCAATAAAGGCATATCACAAAGTCTTTCTTGAAAAGCAAATGCAAGTACAAGACTACAAGTAGCAAGTACACTACTGATTTGAACTATTCTAAACCTGCACAAGTAACAGAAAAAAGCAGTACTCAAGGCTGACAAACTGACACAATCACAGAGTTCAAGGCCAGTTCATCACAAACCAGAAGATCAATCTTGGATCGATCCTCTGAGCAGCTCATCATCTCCTTTTGGCAGATATTTATCCAACAATCTTTTATGACAGCTGTCCCTTTCCAACAGTCACTGACTGTCATAAGCCCTTCTTGGAGTCCTATAAATGCACTGCAAGTTTGAAGAACAAACACACAATCAACACCAAGCAAAAGATCATATTTCAATCATACTCAACGTGTCTCAAATCTTCTTATAGTTTGTTGTTTTGGTCTTTTTATCTTTGTGTTGAATCATTTACAAATGAGGTTCTTATTTACAGATATATTTTCTCCAAACAAGAGTTGAGTAAATATCAAGATTTTCTAAATAGTCTCAAATCCATCACTTTGGTAAACTCAAGGTTGTTTTGTCAAATCTTGAGTAAATTGTAAAAATCCTTTCATGTTTAGAAAGGTACTTGTTAAAACCTTTCCAAAACAGTAAGGTAGATATTGAAGAAATCTTTCTAGGTAGAAGGGTAGGAATGTGTAAAGATCAAGATTGATCCATGAAAACCAAGAAGATCTTGGTTTGAACATTTGTGAAAAATCTTCACGGTTGTGAGACGGACGTACCCGGGTTGGGTGAACCAGATTATATCCTTGTGTGATCTCTCTTTCTATCTCTATCTCTATTTATTTTATGCTTACAATCATATTTTGATATTGATAAAATTGGATATTGTTGTTTCAACAAAACCAAGATGATCTTTTCATCACTGCCAAGATCAATCTTGGATTAAGATCTTATTTTTTTTTTTACCTTCAATTGGCATCAGAGCTCGGTCTCAAAAGTTCAACACCTAACAAGTGTTAGAGAAAAGATCTAGAAAAATGTCAAAAGATATGTACATTGCTGAAGGAGGGTCATCATATAGACCACCTTACTTTGGTGGCATAGACTACTATTTCTGGAAAAGAAAAATGCAGTTGTTTCTGAAATCTCAAGATACAGGAATGTGGCGCATCATTACAGATGGAGATTTCGTACCAAGAGTCGACCAAAATGATTCAACCTCTGCTGAAAAGAAAGAAGCAGATTGGACAGCAGAAGAAAAATCTAAGGTACTCCTAAACTCTAAAGCTCATTTATTCTTATCGTGCGCTTTGAGCAGAGAAGAATGCGAAAGAGTTGATGAATGCAAAACTGCTAAAGAAGTATGGGACACATTACAAACTCATCACGAAGGAACAAGCCATGTAAAAGAAACAAGGATTGATATAGGCATAAGAAAGTTTGAACTCTTTGAAATGAATGAAGGAGAAACCATTGATGAGATGTACTCAAGATTCACAACCATTGTAAATGAAATGCGCTCTTTAGGGAAAGCATACTCAGTACAAGACAGAGTCAGAAAGATCATGAGATGTCTTCCAATAATATGGAGACCAATGGTGACAGCCATAAGTCAGGCCAAGAATCTTGACGTACTCGGACTGGAGGAACTAATTGGAACATTACGAGCACATGAAGTGCTGCTACAAGAAGACAAACCAATCAAAAAGGTCAAAACAATAGCTTTGAAAGCATCTCAAGAAAGTACACCAGTACAAACAGATGAGGACTCAGAAGAAATCGAACAAGAAGATGTTGATAAAGAGATAGTTCGTCTTACAAGAAAGATACAAAGAATGTTGATAAGAAGGGATCAAATCAAAAAGGGATTTCTAGATAAAAAGGAATTCAAAACTGAAATAGATAAAAGCAAAATCATTTGTTTTGGCTGCAACAAACAAGGACATTACAAAACTGAATGTCCATTAAACAAAAAGGTGCCAAAGAAATTTCCTTTCAAAAAGAAGTCAATGATGGCAACCTGGGATGAATCTGATGAATCAGAAACAGATGAACCTGAAGAAGCCAATCTGTGTTTAATGGCAGATATTGAAGAAACAGAGGTAAATTCTGAACCATGTCTTATATGCAAACAAATGGAAATTGAATTTGATAATTTGTTAAATGATTCAAACTTTCTCACTCAAAAATGTAGTTCTTTTAAAGAAAAATTTTACAAAGAAAAAGAAGAGAAAGAGAAAATTCAAGTTATGAATGATAAACTTAAAGAAATCATTCAAAATCTGAAGGAGTCCCAACTTAGAAATCTGAAAACTGAAAAAACAGCAAGCCAAGATCAATCTTCATTTCAAACAAAGAATGATCTTCTCAAGGCTGAAGTTGAAACTCTTAAGA
>PGWS01023751.1:0-13699 GCA_002896235.1 Cicer reticulatum | reverse complement strand
TCGAATGTAGGAGAAAATAAAAAATAATTTGAATTGTAAAAAAAATTGATGATTTAAAAAAAAACGAAAGCATGTAAAAGAAGTTGGTGATTGACAAAAATAAATAAAAATTAAAAAATGATCGTCTTCGGAGTGTTTACTGATGCGTTGATCGACATGAATAAAGTGATGATCGTCTTCGAATTGATTACCCGATGCGTAGATCGACATCGACATAAAATAAAGTGATGATTGTCTTCGGATTGATTATCGATGATCGTCTTCGGATTGATTACTGATGCGTAGATCGACATAAAATAAAGTGATGATCGTCTTTGGATAGATTACCGATGCGTAGATCGACATAAAATAAAGTGACGATCGTCTTCGAATTGATTACCCGATGCGTAGATCGACATAAAATAAAGCGATGATCATCTTCGGATTGATTACCGTTGATCGTCTTCGGATTGATTACCGATGCGTAGATCAACATAAAATAAAGTGATGATCTTCTTCGGATTGATTATCCGATGCGTAGATCGATGTAGATAAAATGATTGTCTTCGGATTGGTTACCGATGCGTTGATCGATAAAATGATCGTCTTCAGATTGCTTACCGATGCGTTGATCGATGTAGATAAAATGATCGTCTTCGGATTGATTACCGATGCGTTGATCGACGTAAATAAAATGACAAACAAGTTTTAAAAGGTAAATAAAATGAGATAAATTTGTTTTTAAAGGAAACATTTCTAAGTTTTCGTTGGTGGCTTCTCATTTTTTGGAATGTGGGTATATGGTAATTGCAATGCAAACGTATAATGAATAATGTGATACAAAAGTTGTTGAATATAAATATAAAATATGCACATAAGATATGCATCATTAATTCATTATGCATGACATAAGGAGGTTGTTGAGTATATGTAAAATATGAGTAAAGACGCATAGATGATGTGTGACTATTTGAAAAAATGTAAGATGCATGCAATTAAAATAAATTCTCTTTTTATTTTTATTTTTTTTGGTTTCCCGATCCTTATGTGACTTCATACAAGATTCCACGAATCAATGAAGATAACAATCGTTTTTTGCATAATGATTATAATATATCTTGTGTAATCACATTTTTTCGTCTTTTGAGGCCAATCAAATTTGCATTGTTTAAAATGCTTACCCTTCATTTTTCTTATACACCCAATATCTCGCGTTCCCGTGTATATATTTTCAAGTGTCAAAATATTTAAGATATTTTTTTTTATATTTTCATATATTTCAAATTCCCATATTTATTATCATAAAATAACATTTTTTTTAAAACATTAGAACAAACAACAATGAGACTAAATTTGTTTAGAAAGAGTGTAGGGCACAACATCGAACAATGATATTGAAAAATGTACATTCATTGCAATAAAACAAATGAGATGAGGGTTACAATGTGGTGAGTGTGTTTAGCTTTAGTTTGAGAGACAACAAACGCTAGCCATTCTTGTAATTTAGAACTTCTAAGAATAATAACTGCCCCAACTTAAAAAGCTTAATTCTTTTGTTATCCCTAACTTTTGCATGGACCGCTCTTCCAAGTTTTCAATCCACCGGGATGCTCTAATTTTTGCCTAGGTTGCCTTTTCAGGTTTTCAACCTAGCGAGCCCAATTTCTATTATTTTTTTTAAGCATAATATTTCTTGACTGCATCTGAGTTTACTGAAAGTGGAAGCTCATCTCCATCCACTTCTGCGAGTATCATAGCTCCCCCAGAGAAAGCTTTTTTCACAACATATGGTCCTTCGTAGTTCGGAGTCCACTTTCCCCGAGAATCCTTTTTTATGGGCAATATTTTCTTCAACACTAATTCTCCTTCTCGAAACTCTCGAGGACAGACTTTTTTCTCGTAAGCTTTTTCGAGTCTTTTCTGATAAAGCTGATCATGACACAAAGCTATCATTCTTTTTTCTTCTATGAGATTCAATTGGTCATATCGTGATTGAACTCACTTTGCCTCTTCTAGTTTTGTTTCGATCAGGACTTTGATCGAGGGAATTTCAACTTCGATGGGAAGTACCGCTTCCATTCCATACACCAATGAGAAAGGAGTTGCCCTTGTTGAAGTACGAACAGAGGTTCTATAGCCATGTAATACAAAGGGAAGCATTTCATGCCAATCCTTATATGTCTCCACCATCTTCTGTATGATCTTCTTGATATTCTTATTTGCTGCTTCTACAGCCCCATTCATTTTCGGACGATATGGAGAAGAATTATGGTGCTGAATTTTGAAGTTATCACACAACCCTTTCATCATTTTGTTATTCAGATTAGTCGCGTTATCAGTGATTATCTTATTTGGCAATCCATATCGACAAATCAATTCTCTTTTGATGAATCTGACAACCACACTTCTCGTCACATTGCCATAAGAAGCAGCTTCAACCCATTTTGTGAAATAATCAATAGCTACTAGGATAAACTGGTGTCCATTTGAAGCCTTAGGCTCGATGAGTCCAATAACATCCATTCTCCACATTGAAAATGGCCATGGTGATGTTAAAACATTCAAAGAAGTGGGTGGTACATGTATTTTATAGATTTGACAATTGTGACATTTCTTTACGTGACTAAAGCAGTCGGATTCCATGGTCAACCAATAGTAGCCAACCCTTAAGATTTTTCTTACCATTGTGTGCCCATTTGCATGAGTTCCAAAAGAACCTTCGTGAACCTCTTGGATAATTTTCTCCGCTTCTGCTTTATCCACACATCTGAGGAGAACCATATCATGATTTCTCTTATAAAGCACATCACCATTCAAGAAGAAATTCATTGACAATCTCCTTAAAACCCTTTTGTCGTTCTCTGAAATACCCAATGGATATTCCTTATTCTTAACATATGATTTGATGTCATAAAACCACGGCTTGCCATCCAACTCTTCTTCTATTGATAAGCAATATGCAGGTTTATCTCTTTGTTGAATTTTTATGACCGACACATCTTGATTAGTGGTTATTTTGAACATTGACGACAAAGTGGCCAAGGCGTCAGCTAACTGGTTTTCTTCTCGAGGGATATGGTGAAAAGTAATCTTCTCAAAGTGTTCTGTCAATTCTTTGATATGGGTGTGATACAGAATCAATTTAGAATCTCGCGTTTCTCATTCTCCTTTCGTCTGATGGATGACCAACAATGAGTCTCCATATACCTCAAAAAATTTTACATTTGATTCAATAGCTGCTTTAATGCCCATAACACATGCTTCATATTCTGCAATATTATTTGTACAATCAAAACACAACCTAGCCGTAAATGGAGTGAACTGGTTCTCTGGGGAAATCAAAATGGCTCAAATTCCATGCCCTAACGCATTAGAAGCACCATCAAACACCAACCTCCATTTTTCTTTATCAGATGATTCAATCTCTTCAACTAAAGTCATTATGTCTTCATCGGGGAATTCACACTGCATTGATTGATAATCTTCTACCGGTTGTTGGGCTAAGTACTCTGCTAGTGCGCTTCCTTTGATAGATTTTTGTGTAACATATACCAAATCGTATTCTGATAACAACATCTGCCAACGGGCGATCCTTCCAGTAAGAGCAGGTTTCTCAAAGATGTACTTAATTGGGTCCATTTTAGACACCAACCAAGTTGTATGACATAACATGTATTGCCTCAACCGACGAGCAGCCCATGCCAATGCGCAACATGTTCGTTCAAGTAGTGAATATCTTGTTTCACAACTGGTGAACTTTTTGCTCAAATAATAAATAGCATGTTCTTTCCTACCAGATTCATCATGCTGCCCCAGTACGCAGCCCATTGACTCGTCAAGTACTATTAAGTACATAATAAGTGGTTTCCCATGAACAGGAGGCACTAGGATGGGAGGTTTTGATAAGTACTGCTTAATCTTTTTGAAAGCTTTTTGACAATTCTCATTCCATTCAACCTTTTGGTCTTTGCGCAACAATTTGAAAATCGGTTCGCATGTAGTAGTGAGATGCGATATAAACCTCGCAATGTAATTCAATCTACGCAAAAAGCCACGAACTTCTTTTTCCGTGCGTGGAGCTGGCATTTCTTGTATTGCTCTTACTTTATCTGGGTCCACTTCTATCCCTTTTTGACTAACGATAAACCCAAGTAATTTGTCGGATCTTACACCAAAAGTGCATTTAGCAGGGTTTAAACGGAGTTTGAATTTCCTTAGTCGCTCAAACAACTTTTGAAGGTTAACAACATGGTCTTCTTCGGTTCGAGATTTTGCGATCATATCATCCACGTAAACCTCTATTTCCTTATGCATCATGTCATGAAACAAGGTTACCATTGCTCTTTGATAGGTTGCCCCGGCATTCTTCAATCCAAATGGCATCACTTTATAGCAGAAAGTCCCCCATTGTGTGATGAATGTAGTAGTTTTACTCCATATCTTCGGACCATCTTGATTTGATTGTACCTTTGGAGATACCATACATGAAGGAAGAAAAGAGAGTATTGAGCAGTGCTATCCACCAGACATCAATATGAAGGCGAGGAAAATCAACTTTAGGACTAGCTTATTTTAAATCCGATAATCAACGCACATTCGAACCTTTCCATCTCTTTGGAACTGATTACAATATTAGCCACCAGTTGAGATATTTTTGCTACTGCTAAGAACCCACATCAAATGGCTTCTTGACCTTTCTCTAATTTTAAGAGACATATCAGGTTCTCGTCCTTCTCAACTTTGTTAATTGGAATGTATTCAGCTGAGTGGTAGCTTGTGTTCAACTATGTTAGTATCCAGCCCGGCATATCTTGATATGACATGCAAAGACATCCACATAATTTCAATAAAGTTTTAACCAACTTTTCTCGTTCACTTTCTTCATAGACATACCAATTTTAACTCTTTCTTATCATGTTCATTCCTAAGTTGATCACCTCAACAGGTTCTTGATAGGTGGATTATCTTAGCTTCCTGTTCAAATTAAGCTTTCTAGTTCTGGGGAAGGCTCACAATCATTCTTCACAATCCCATCATATGTGATTAATTAGACGTTCAAAATTACAAGAAAAGGTTCTAGCGCTTCCATTTTCAACATATTCATTTTCAACTCTGCATTGTTTAAATTAAGAAGAAAAAAAAATATGAATAAGGATTGCCAAAAAAAGAAAAGAGAAAGACAAAACCAGTTGGAGAATTCAAAAATGTATTTATTTATAATAAGTACGGAATTGAAATACATATGCCCTAGTTAATTATCCTTATAGCCTTGGGCATAGCAAAAGGAGTTAAAAAATATATATAATTACTTTGAACATGAATTAACAAACACGGGAAACTCGATGATCTTCCAATTGTTGAGATTGGTGTTTGGAGGACAAGGGTACACTAGCTTGAGGGTATCATCACACCATGATCCTCTTCCGTAAACAACAGCAACCGAGCAGCATATATATATTCTGACGCTTTGAAAATTTTGGCGCGAATGTCAACAAATATAATTTCTGTGATTCGGTGTCCAGTTTTCCCAACGAGTCACCTGTTTTCTCTTTTTTCCTTCGCAGCCTTTCTTCACAGCTGAGCAGGTACATATCCCAACCCGTACCTATTGTTCTTTTCTGGTATTTCTATCAACTTCCCAAATTGAGAAAAACTCCTCCTTCTAACATGGATTGGTAGACTCAATGATGTTGGTAGATGTGGTTTGTTCTTTTAAACGATACTTCACCATGAAGACAACATTGGCAATTTCTTAATGTTGGAAGGAAATCTCTATGGCTTCCTCTGTGTCTTCAATGTAGCCTGTAGAAGATAAATGCACTCTATCATATCTTCTTCCCCAGATAATATTACCAACTTAGTTCACTTAAACTTAGCTTTTGAATGAGAGTGGATGTCACTGCTCCAGCAGCATGAATCCACGGCCTCCCTAAAGACAACTGTACGCCGGTTTTAATATCCATTACTTGGAAGTTATCCCAAAGTGGGAGTCGATTTGAATTGTCAGGTCAATCACACCAGACCACTTGTCTTCTAGATCCATCAAACGTTTCACCACCAAAGGCACTAGGCTTCAAACAGCTCCCTCAACAAATAGTTTTGATAGTGTCAGTTTAGCATGACATTAATGTATGCAACCTCATATCTTACTAGCACTCGTGCAAGAATATGAATCGTGACACCTTACAGAGATGTTGTAGTGCTTATTATGCCTGTCCACATTCAGCCTGGTAATTGCTTATCACAAAACTCAGGCAACTACTGTAAGTAAAAACAATATCAATTATAAGGAAGGGGTGTGATATTATAATTGCCCCTTTAAAATATTCCTGTTATAAGAAACTGAAAGAATTCTAATCAAGATTGATCTTGTGTTATAACGAAGATTGATCTTGGTTAGTAGAAAACAAGCAATATCAATGTATCAATATAACTCTGATTGTAACACATAAAATATAATAGAGATAGAGAGATCACACAAGGATATATCCTGTTCACCCAATCTGGTTACGTTCCATCCTCACAACCGTGAATTTTTTCACTAAATGTTAACCAAGATCGTTCTTGGTTTCATGATTCAATCTTGATCTTTACACAACTTTCCTACCCCTTCTACCTAGAAAATGATTTCTTCTGTTCTACCTTACTGTTTGGAAAGAACAACTTTAACAATGTTAACCTTTCTAAACATAAAAGGATTTGGCAATTTACTCAAGTTTTGACAAAACAACCTTGAGTTACAAAGTGAGGATTTTGAGATGTATTTAGAATCGTGGGATATTTACTCAACTCTTGTTTGAGAAATTATATTTTGTAAATAGACATCAGTTGTAAATGATACACACAGAGATTAAAACCAAAACAGCAAACTATAAGAAATATTTGAGACCACTGAGTATGATCGAAGAGATTGATCTTGCTTGTGCTGATTGTGTGTTTGTTCTTTGCCACTTGCAGCTGCATTTATAGACTCCAAGAAGGCTTATGACAAGCTCATCGTGTCGTTGAAAGGGACCAGCTGTCATAAAGGTTTGTGGATAAATTCCGCCAAAAAACAAGATTGACCAGCTGCATCAAAAGATCGATCAAGGATTTGATCTTTTGGTTGTGAAACTAGCATTGTACTTTATGATTTGTGTCAGTATGTCAGTCTTGAGTACATGATTTTCTGTTATGTGTGCAGGCTTTAGAATAGTTCAAATCAGTAGTGTACTTTGCTACTTGTAGTCTTGTACTGCATTTGCTTTTATAAGAAGGAACATAGATCTTTGTGATACGCCTTTATTGAAGCATGTCTTTGATTCTTCAAAATTCTGGAACAAATGTGACTTGGATTGATTCTTTTGTTGATTCATATGAGAGTATAATATGAATATTGTTCCAGGATTGATCTTTTTCAAGGAAACAGATATATCTTGTTTCTGCCATAAACGAAGGTCGTTCTTCGTTTCTCAGCAATAAGTCAAAGATCGATCTCTCATTTTCCAGAACTGCTTCAAGATCAATCTTCGTTTTCCAGAACTGCTTTTCTTTGATCTGATTTGTATGTTGGATACCTATCTTGTTTTAACATACTCAAAAAACACATGTAAATCATCAAAACCAGTAGCAATCATAATTAACTTCTTAATTAACGTTTTGTTTGTTTTCATCAAGAACATTATAATGATTCTTGATTTTTTGCTCAAGTAACTTACTAGCAAGTGATTTGGTTGTACGACCGCCCACAATTTTAGAAAACCCTCCATCATGACAACTATCCCATCCAAAAACTGATCGTACCGTATCAGGATCATATCTGACAGTCTGTAGTAACATGGCGCATCTCGTTAAAAACTTTCATCAGTGGTCCTCTTCTATGTGACTTCAGAATATTCCATATAACAAGGAGAGAACATGATATCTTGGGCAGAGTGGGTCTCTTCGACTTTAGCTGAATTCCATGCCATCCCCACACGAAAATCTCACTATTCATTTAGCACTTCTTGACAATACATCAAAGATAACGTCGACTATATGCTTCTCATCTATCAGCACTGCGTCTTTTGCTGTGAGTCTCTTGTCTTGCTCGTCATGGATATATTACATATCTTCTTCAGTCTTCTTCTTGATATCACTATATTTACATACCTATGCAACCTCCATTGTTTTTCCTGAAGATTTGTTCAAGCGAAACGAATTAAAGAGACATGTATACTTCGGGTACCATAGCTAGTTCCATGAGTCATTCCACCAAGTCCCATGAGATGTGTTAGTTGACATCAGTTTCCTTCATAGGCTCACGGCACCATATACGTCTCGGTTAGATGATTTGCCAAGCTGGGGTATAGTGACTGTCGTATTTCTCTGACGTGTACGCTTCCTTGCCCCTTTACTGGTATTCGGATTTCTCATAAGGTGAAAACCAGGGATTGGGTGTGGACAATTATTGCATTTGGTTTTGCTAGGAGTTGACTTAAGATTTCTTTTTTGTAAGAATTCCAATGGTTTGGGAAAGACATATTATTTCCACACACGACCGCCATGGTGAACAACATGGACCATCCTATTGCATATTGGTCTATCCCATCTTCAATGGCATTCACAGAATCATTCACGTGGCCCTGCAAAGGATTGCTCCTTATGTTGGGATTGTCCTCTTTGAAGGTAAGCCATTTTGCATAATCAATTCTTGCACTTTAGAATTTTAGGGCTTGACATTCTTTCAGCGGAATGCCCAAAGGCCTCTGCATGATATTCAACATTTGGCATTTGGATTATACCATTCGAAATGGTGTTTCAAGGGTTTCATTGGTCTTAAGACTTACCATTGATTTTGAAGTAAGTGAGGCAACAATTGGCTGTACGTGACGGGAATTGGATCAAAATGAGTTATCTTTTTTTCTCGATTGATAGGTGGTCTGTAGCGATTCGAGATTTGGGTATGATTTTTGTGGGGAAAATGCGGTAGGCGGTGGTGATAAAAAGGTGGTCTTGAAAGGGTGTATATGAGGGTATAAAGCTGTGTGGTTGCAGGCCACATATGGATAAGGGAGTAAGGATTTTGTGGTATCGGGCTGGGAATTTGGGGGTCAATAAGAATTGATGGTGGAAAATAGGAGACTCTGGGTTTACCATTACCAGCGTAGCGGTCTCCTTCTTTCTTTTTTGTGAATGTCGTTTGGAGGGTCGTTTCACGCTAGTTTGCCTGCACATACGATCTTGCCACTTCCTCATCCCACTTTCTATCCTTTCTACTATCATTGACAAGGTCATAAAAGTTTGATGACAATACTCCCAATCATCTTGTCATAAAAAGGCGACTGGAGAGTATCCAAAACATACCAACTATTTCTCTTTCAAATAATGGGATTCTACTTGTGAGGCCCATTTCCCTCCACCGTTGTGCGTATTCTTTGAAAGCTTTCGTTGTCTTCTTCAATGAATTTTGGCAATTGCATCCTATCAGGGGTCATGTCAATGTTGTACATGTATTGCTTCAAAAAGGCATCAGCTAGTCCTTCCATGAATGAATTTGATTTTGCTCAAGATGCATATACCAACTTAACGATGCTCCACTCAAACTGTCGTGGAAAAAGTGAATAAGAAAGTTTATCGTTATGAGCATGAGATGCCATTTTTCGCATACATATTAGATGAATTTTAGCGACATGTGTTGCCTTGTATTTTTCAAAGTCAGAACCTTGAATTTGGGAGGATTAGTCACATCAGAACCAAACCACAATCGAAAGCTTCAAGGCCATAAACATATACCCCTCAATATTTTTTATCGCTCTTCCAAGACATGGAATTTCCTTTGATTGTGTATCATCCCCAATGTGAGTTATGCCAATTCCATTAGTATAGAAATGGGTGTACCTTGGGTTGCATATATGGAATATTTTCTGAGGTTGAGGTTTTTGGGGTGCATATAGCGGCCCAGAGGGATGAATTTGTGAGTGTTTGGGTTTTGGGGTTTGACGACTAAATGTGGAGTATAGAACCGGGTGAAGAACCATACATAGAAAATTGCATAGTTGTTGTATGAGGTTGTTGGTAGTCGGGTAAAGCCTAGTGGGACGAGTGTTGAGAAGGAGTGTTTGGTTTGTCTTCATTTGCCGCCGGCAGTTCTATGTATTCCTTCCTTGACAAGCGTAATTCTAAAATTTGATTCAACCTTGTCCTTCAATTGTTACATCCATTCCTCATTCACCTCTTGATTTTGCTCAAGTTCTTCCATTGATCTTCGAGTTTCACGAGTCCGATAGTGGTGCTCGGGGGCCAAACATGCTATTATGTGATTTTTTCTGTGTGTTTTTTTAAGAATAATAAATTTGATTAATGTTTTATGAGTATGACATCTAATATATGATGAATGTATTATGATGTAATCAATACTTAAATATGTATAGTTGGATGTTAGAGGGGGAATTCATGAAGCCTTGATGTAATTGATTTTGTATACAGATACGAGATATTGAGAGAAAATATGGGTGATCGAATCGAGCAATCAGCTAAATCCTTATTTGATATTCATGAGGGTTGCTTGAACTTATAAAAGTAAAGTCGATTCCTCTGCTTATTTATTAGATCCCATTGTCCAGTGTTAACTAATCATTGACTAAGGTTTTGTATGAAATTTTGTACCAAAGAATCCTAAAGGATTTACTGCAATAATAGCTATGATGTTTATTTTCCTTAGAAAGAGAGAGAATAAAAAAATGATCATGAATATGAATGAAACTAATATAACATAAGAATCTCTTAGAATATATGAGATACATTTTCTTTATTGTGTTTTATGATATTCTTACAATGAAAGATTCTATTGGCTTTGTAGTGAAATTCTCACAGAGGGATGCTCTATGGTTCTAAACACGGTTCCAAGAGCCAATAATTCCTACTTGAATATTGGTCAACAAACAATAGGTAAACGTATTTGGATGACAATAACTTCCAATACGATCAAACTCTAGGTAGATCGTCATGCTAACCAAAACAGGATTGTACATCCAGAGGTTACCATACGCAATCTCGAATCTTAAAACTTAAGTTTGTTCAAACCTCTTATATACCATTCTCATAAGTGGTGTCTTAAAAGTGTAGGTGTTGAATAAACATAATTCAATAATCATAATACTAAACAATATATCTATTTATATACATTAAAAAAATAAAAATAATCTACTAAGCCTAAAGAATATATTTAATGGTCAACTAATACTTAGTAAAAAATAAAAAACACAAAGAAAATTAAAAGGAAAAACAAGCAAATATAGAAAAAAGTTAAAAAATTATGCACAATTAATTTTTAGGCTTGACTCTCGAAATGTCTCCAGTGGAGTCGCCAGCTGTCGCGGCCTAAATTTTCGAGTTTTCATCGAATTCAATGGAGTCGCCACCAAAATTTATTTTAAAATAGGGAAAATATTGGGAAACCCTTAAAAAAATAAAAATAAAATAAAAATGGTCTTTGAAACCAAATTTTGAGTTCGGGAGTCGATTATGCGTAGGGAAGGTATTAGCACCCTACTACATCCTAAAAAACGGTTACCTATAATTAATTGTGCAAAATTATATCAACTTAAATATATATTTATTCCTCTTTATTATTAAATATGAATATAAAATGTTTTTATAAATGTGATTTTTGAGATAAAAGTGTGTTAAAAAATAGTAGAACAAAAAAGAAAGTTTTTATTAGTGTGCTTGACAAGAGTGTGATCTTGCGTATCTCCCGGTGCAATGGAGAAATCAAAGCTACGTAGTTTTTGGTAAAAATGGTAAAAAATGTAGATGTGTTGATTGCTTTTAAATAAATTGTATTTTTGTTATTTTAAAAAAAATTAACAAACATAAAGAAATAAACTTGCTTGATTTGAATAATTATCTTAAAATATGAATTTTAAGACGATCGAATTGTACAACTCATGTCTCAAAATTCAAGGAGTAAAAAGATGTCACATCTAATTTAATCCTCTTAAGAATATTTTATTTTTTATTTTTAAATTGAATTTCAAAACAAACAAATAGTTTAATTTGTATCTTAACAACTTCAAAAATAATAGTAATAATAGTAATAATAATAATAATTAAATAAATTTTTTTTTAAAAGGATAAGTTTTAGAGTTATCAAAATATATAATTTGTATTATGTAACTCCGAGATTAAAAGATTTTAATTAACTTTAAATAATTTTTATGATTTATTTGTTTATGAATTTTTAGTTTATTAAATCATTTGTGATTATGAGATTTAGAACCATCAAATTGTCACAATTTGTGTTCTAATAACTCAAAGATTAAAAAGATGTCACATCTAGTTAATTTTTCATGAAATATTTGTTATTATTTTCTTTTCTTTTCTTTTTTTTTTAAAAATGATACTAAACATAAATTTAAATGATTATTCAAAATAAAATTAATAATAAACACAAAAATAAAATAGCAAAAAGAAAAATATATGAACTTGTGGCTTAAAATAAAAAATAATACTAATTACAAATGTAATCCTCTATTAAATTTATTTGTATTTAATAAGTTAAAAAATAAAATTCATTTTAAATTAAAAAAAAAAATATAATATAAAATAAATGATATTTATAACATTTTAATTGTGCCTATAATTACTTATATTAAATAGAATCATCAACATTAAATGAAATAAATACATATAATAATTATTTAATGTGAAATAACTGGCTTGAACATGGAAACCATACCAGTGCAAAGACAGCAGTAGAGAAGTGTTTTTTCAAAAATAAAAAATCACAGTTTTCACGTTTTCCAACAGCACAGTTTTTGTAAGTTTTTAAAAAAGCACAGTTTTTCTTCTCAAGCATAACAAGATATGAACCGGATTTTCAACCAAACATCTATTACCAACATCTATTTTTTTACAGAAACCACATCAAAAATAAAATAGATTTCCAAACTCACATCAAACATTAATCTCAAACAAAACACTACTATTTAAACCTTACATCAACACAAAAATATCATCTTTCAACAATGTACATTATAAACAGAATGATAAAATACCCTTTTGGAAAAGAATAGAGGCGGTGCTATGCAGAAGGTGGTGTATCCTTCTTCTTCTTTCTTTATATTAGAAACAACAAACAAACAAAACTTTTTTTTAGTTGCAATCCTTTTTTTTTGTAAAATCAACCCCTCATGATCTCTCTCCCCTTCACGTTGATTTTGTCTTCTAATATATAAGCTAAAATGAAGAAGAGGTGTGTTCATTGTATAAATTAAAGGTATGGATTTAACCCTGCTTTGGCAACCAGATCAAGCAAACTCATACAATTAAGGGGATGAAGCAAACTCATACAATTAAGGGAATGAGAGGCTGGACTTTTTGATTGAGTATTCAAGTTGATAAACTTAATACCATTATTAGATTGAAAAATAATAAAATTAAATTAAATGAATAGAAAGAAAGTGAAAATGCAGGAAGAACTTGATTGAGTATTCAAGTTGATAAACTTAATACGATTATTAGATTGAAAAATAATAAAATTAAATAAAATGAATAGAAAGGAAGTGAAAATGCAGGAAGAACCCGTGAAAGAACTAGCAAACTTGGGATGGGAAATAAGCATAGGAAAAAGTGGGATGGGATGCGTGGTAGGAAATATTAATATTTCGTTATATATTTTTTTTTGTTTTGCTTTGGATTGTTGTTGTTGTTTTTTTTATTGTATTTTTAATGTTAAATATAATTATTACAATTTTTA